>CAXKVI010000788.1:78810-91310 GCA_964058755.1 Campiglossa producta | reverse complement strand
TCGGACCAAAGTTATAATACCATTTTATCTTTATGAAAGGTATAATCGTAATTACCATCACGTCGTTTATGTCATAAGCTGGTTGAAATAATCGAACTAAAAATTACCATAGATTAAGTCGCTTAACGTCACCAGATGGGCAGATACGTGCGGAGTGCTTATGAACCCCAGAAAAACATATCTCGTTCTCTCTTTTCTTTCATGAGAAGATATAAGATCCCGATCTCCAGCCACCCCCAGGTACTCCTTGGGGTTTTGGTGACTAAAATCTACTGTGATGCCTCTCTCTCTATACGATTCCTCTCACCTCTCATTATCAACTTTCTACTTCCCCACAAAGGGATGAGTTCGGCTGGTCTTACCAAATCCCTCCCGGAACAGTCGAGCAAGTATCGCAAGGTGCTAGTGTGGAAGCATACCGACTTCATAATCGGCAAAGGACTAGCACTATCGACAACACTTCTCAAAACCTACGGGGAGTTTTTTTGTCGCCACAACAACAACACCAACAACAACAGCTGTTCTTCGATTTGGGAAATACCGGCGCTACTGCTAATAATTATGCTTGATACCTAATTGGAAAGAGCTAAGGCTTCTCGCCAAAGATCGTGCACTGGTTTTACGAGATGGTAGCTACGAGATGGTACTCCTACAAGGAGTGCTTGTTAGGTGCTAGTATGATATAACGCACAGCTAGCACTGTTAAAAATCATTCTTACCAGTGTTCAACTCTTGGGACCGTCATCGGAATCATTTGAGGCAGTGGGTAGATTAATTGGTTCACACATGTGTCAAACGTGCAAGGAACGGTTATAACTATAATACTTTTTATATCTGGAGTTAGAGGCTCTGATGTGTATGGGAATAACTGGCTTGCTTATATAGTGCCTCAAATTATTTCAGAATACACATCATTTTAGCCCTGGGGCATGCAAGTATCACCGGCAAAGGAGGCATGGTTTTTTTGGCGGGTGACCTGTAGAGGATTGAGGGTTCGGACAGCCACCTGTAGTCTGTTCTTGAATGAGAGACAAAGAGTTGACTGATACAGTGAGGGTCGTAGGTGATATTCGATGCCGATTGAGTTCATTGATGCTCATTTATCCCTAGGGATTGTATTTCTGCCGGCTCATTGTCCAATTGATGTGTCAAACCCTTCCTTCTGAAGTTGAATGGTGGATAACAAGTTAAAGTCATAAAGTCTGTAACGTAACAAAATGCTACGTCACAATAATCTTCATAAGTATAACTCCTCCTTTCCCTTCTGCACACAGCATAGGCCATGCGATCACCACCCACAGCGAATAACCACCCGCACACAGCATGGGCCTCGCGATCACCACGCACAGCGAACAATCACCCGCACATAGCATACCAAAGCCAGCAGCGAACAACCACACATAGCCCGCATGTCAGGTATATAAAAGTACATGCCAATAATATGCCTGCCATTTTTCATTCGTCGCATTACCTGTGACCTATTTACAATTAGAATTCAGCATCGCTTTATATCCATATCAGTATGTTAGGCGAATTAAGCCACCAAAAATCATACTCTTATAGGTGAGCTGGAGTTAACAACTCCCTTCCCTACAGAGGGTATCAAAGGCGCCCGCGGCAAGCGGGGAGAATCCCCAAGAGCCATCCTGGCTCATGGAACTCCCTTCTCCGCCAAGGGCAAACCTTCCTTTCTAAAACTCCATCGGGATTGGTGGAGGGTTCTCTCTTCACAAATTCCGAAGGATAGATAGGTACGGGTATTTCCCCTCGGGATTGGTTCAGGACTAGTCCTAACCAACCCCGAAGGGAAATCCAGGCCTGATAAATAACAATATAAGGTATTATATAGAATATGGTATTAGGCGGGGACACTTCATACCGGGTGGCCGTGGAGTACGCTCCCCCGCCCCTGATTGATGTGCCGAGTCAAATGCAAGGGGACTCAAATACGCCACTCAGAAACGCTAGGACCCCAGTCCGAAGCACTCTGAGGGGACTAAGGAATCTCCCCCCACATTAATTATTTAGGTATGCGTGGCGTATACAGGCCAAAGCTGCATCGTGGGTGTGTGTCTGCCGTGTTCTAAATCAATACAACAACTAAATCGTGTTATTATTTGGTAGAGGTTCGTGGGACCTCTACTCGACTCTGGAATCACTGAGCTTACCTCAGTCTCGACAAAACCCACCTCACAAGTCACTTCATGCTTATCTGTCCAGTTACTGTTTAAAATGGAAGGAGGTATTTCGGCCTTGAATAACTTGGTTCTTCGGGGATTTTTTCGGGGTTCGAGTCAGTCTTTATCGGAATTACTCGTATATCTTGTACGTGGTTATGGGCCAGAGAGTCGGATACGAAGTCGTAGAACACAGAATATGCAGGCGAGGGTGGCTCTGGAGAAAAAAGTAGCGTGACTTCATTCCTAGTCAATATACAAACAGGATATCATATCTATAGGATATGTTAGTAGCTAGCCTCTTACATAATTTATAGACGCTTATTTTAAAACTTCTCTTTCCAATTTTTTTTTACACAACCAAAACTAATATTTATTACACACTCAACAAAAAACAAATTATATCAAATGAATTTAAGTCCATTATCTTTAAATTGTCACCCAAAGTAGGATCATAAAAGACACAGAAATATTCTAATCAAATGCTTGATGAAAATTAGAGAGTCTGTAAAAATACAAAAACAACTTAAGTAGATATCATTATCATTACGTACTCAACGCATTTGTAACAGGCAAATTACGCTAAAATGATTTGTTTCACAAAAAATATAAAAAAATGTCACAGCTGGTAAATGCTACTGGAGTGCTTTTGTTTTTTACAAAATGCAAATTACCTCTTCCAAACCAACAAAAAAGACAGCAAAAAATAAAAGCAAGAATTGCTCATTTCGTCAACGTCAGAAGCTTTGGTGAAAAGAGCTTATAAGAAATTGATGCTGCCAGCATAAAATAGTATGCACAGGTTGCTTCTAATCTATACACTGAGAGAAACGCCGGTCATGCGGCTTGGCAGCCCTGTCACTGTTGATAGCTACAAATTTGAGACTGTGGGCGACTTCGTCTATTTGGGAGCCAGCATTAGTAGCGAAAATAATATCAGTCTAGAAATTCAATGGAGCAGGCAATTGAGAAGTTGAAGTCCTCTCTCGAAGAACAAAGATTACGCACTACAAGTCTCTCACCATACCTGTCCTGATGTATGACTCAGATTCATGGACAATATCAAGAGAAGATGAGATGGCCATTGGATTATTTGAGAGAAAAATTCTCCGGAAGACTTATGGTCCTTCCCGTGACGCCATCGGCGAGTATCGAAGGAGATTTATAACGATGAGTTGTACGACCTTAACGCAGATCTGCCCATAGTCTATCGAATCAAAGCCCAAAGGCTCCGCTGGCTCTGTCATGTCATGCGAATGGACAAAGAAGCTCCAGCAGCAGAGGAAAGGCGAGGCCACGACTGAGATGAAAACAAGAGGTGTAGGATCACTTGAACTCCCTTGGGGTTTCCAATTGGCGTCAGTTATAGCTAAAAAGTAATGACTGGCGTGCTTTGATGGGGAGCGGCCAAAGTCGCTTAGGCGGTTAAGCGCCCATAAAGGATGATGATGATTGGGATCATTATAACTTTCATGAAGATGAAATGGTATCATAACTTTTGTTCGATGTTTGTAAGTATGAGAAGAATAAGAGATGGACCCATCAATAAGTATACCGAAGTGATCAGGATGACGAGATGAGTTGATTTAGCCATGTTCGTCTGTCTGTTTTAACGCAAACTAGTCCCTCTGTTTTTGAGATATTTGGCTGAAATTTGGTATGCGGCCACCATTTTCTAATATAGAAATAATTTGTCGGAACCAGTAAGATCGGACCGATATTACATATAGCTCCCATACAATCGATAGTTCCGTTAAACGGATTTTGGGCTATAACTACTGTAATCAAACAGGTAGAAACATGAAATTTTGTAAATATTGCCTTTTTTTGTGTAATATCGATGGTGAAAATCATTGATATGGGATAAATACTTCACATCGCCCCCATATAATCGATAGTTCTGATAATTTCGGTATGAGCTAAAGTTAAATACACATAGGCTGTACTGGGGATCGAACAGAGAAAATCGTGACGCTTGTTCATGTAAGGTATATAGCCTTCGGAACAGCCGAAGACAGCTTTCCTTACTTGTCTAGGGGTCATATTGGGTTAAATTTGAGGTAATTTTGGGACCAATTTGGGAAAATTTTGCGGTCATTTTTGGGTCATATTGGGATAGTTTTGGAGTCATATTGGGATAATTTTGGGATCAATTTGGGGTTAATTTTGGGACAATTTGGGATAGTTTTGAATTCGTTTCGGCTACTTTTGCTTCATTTTGGGGTAATTTCGGGATCATTTTTCGGTCAATTGCGGGTCATTTTAAGGTTATTTTGGAATCATTTTCGGACCAGTTTGGGGTTGATTGGGAGTAATTTTGGGACTATTTCGCGGTCATATTGGGGTCATTTTGTTGTCATTTTAGGGTAATTTTGGGATCTTTTTGGGATAATTTTTGGGTCAATTTGGGGCCATTTTGGGATCCTTTTGTGGATTTTTGGGGTTATTTTGTGATCATTTTGAGATAATTCGAGTGTCATTTTAGGATCGTTTTTGGGTCAGTTTGGGGTCATTTTGGGATCAGTATGGGGTGATTTTGGAGAAATTTTAATGTTACTTTGTGATCATTTTGGAATAATTTTGGGTTCATATTCGGATTATTTTTTTTTTACAGTGTATGCTAATTCAAAATATGCTTCACCCTGCCTTTGGTCACTTTCTGAGCCACTGATTTTACATGCTCATCAATTTATTTATTTGTACATTTGTATGTATGTATTTATTTTCCTTTAGTTTTTGTGCAATTTGCCTTTTTGGAATTTAATTTAATCAAACGTTAAGTTGGGTCAAGCCTACAAATCAATCTGCCGCAAAGCGAACAAACCACCAGCAGCCAAGTCAAACATCGTCTAGCAAAGCGCTTTGTAAATCACTAAACAAAACAAAAAAAGGTCCACTCAAACGCTGCCTGATGTTCATTGACCATTCCGTTTGTGAGAGTAAAGTAGCTTGGATAGAGGAAAATCGTAAAAACGTTTAGTATTTATTGTATATGTATACACAAAAAGCACATTGTCCTGCAAATGCAATTGATTAATGCGCAAATACGCACAATGTGTTATGCTCGCTCGTTTGCTGAATGTCCTTTGCTTAGATTTTTTGTTTTTTTTTTTTGTGTTGTTGTTTAGTTTTTATGGGACACTTAGCCGATATATCAATGCTTTTCTCTACTCCTCTCTAAATCGTTTGCCATATCCTTTTTGCTGGCCAACCAAGTCCTTCCTGCTTGCACTCCAGCACTTTGAGAAGCTGTTTTAGATTTCCTTCAAAATGTCACGCCACTTGTTTTTCTCGCCTTTAATTTTATTTGCGCGCCTTAAAGGGCAATTTGGGCACTCCCTTTTTCACTCTTGTTCCATTTTGTTGGATAACTCTACTATGTGTGAATGTCCTTTGTGTCGTTGAGATGTGGTAAACTACTCCACAGTGATTGTCGTCGCTTGTATATTTTTGATTTTTTTGTTGTTGTTTGCTACTGTTTTTATGATTATTCGCCAGGCGTCTGCCAAATGCTTACACAGCTTGTTCTTGTGTGCCAACTTTTCGTCTTCTCACTATAGGTTTGAAGATGTTTTTCCAAAAGCAATTGCTTTTCAGGTTCTTGTGTCCATTTCGTTCGTCCGTTTAAAGCAATTTTTCATTCATTTTATGTCACTTTTGCTTTTGCTTGGGATGGACGTTTAAAGGAAAGGGGTTAAAGGAGGGCAAGTTGCCCATGTTAGGCAAAATGTTTATAAACCATCAGCAGACTCGCAGACCGTCTGCTGTAAGAAAAAAAATAACTTCGCTCATATCACTATGACTTCACTATCACAATTACAATCACAATCAGTATGACTATGACTATGACTATGACAACGACTATGACTATGACTATGTCTATGACTATGACAATGACTATGACTATGACTATGACTATGACTATGACTATGACTATGACTATGATAAAGACTACGACTATGACTACGACTTTGATTAGGACTATGATTATAACTATGACTATGAGTACGACTATGATTGTGACTATGACTATGACTTTCACTGCCACTATCACTATCACTTTCACTGCAATCTGCATATCCTTTAACATGACTCCCAACCAGCCGAACTCTCTGACACCTCCCTGAATTTTGAATATACACTAACTAAACCCCGTCTCTTTTCCGAAACCCGCCTACGCTCATGTAAGCTTTTTTGCTGATATGAGTGTGCGAGTTGTTGTACAACTTTTAAACAGGATTTTCGCTTGTTTCTTGCTTGATTTCTTTGCCAGCTTCTGGCTCCCTTTGTCGCTCTCTCCCCATCCAAATAATGATTCCTTCCTTGCATTTCCTTCATTTATCTGTATTTACTGTTATATTTAGCATAGTTGAATTGTCACTGAAGCGTTTAGCAGTGTTATTGTCTTTTTCGTATTTCTTCCTCCCAGTCACTAATTTATCTTCTTTTTTCTAAGTTCTGTTTCATCTTCAAACGCACGTCTGTCGATTATTCACCCTTATTTCTGCGTTTTGCTTTTCCATCCCGCCGGAAATTGTGGTGGTCTTGTGCAGCAATTTTCATCTCCTCCCACGCCTTTTTGCTCATGAAGATTTATGCGCATATGCTAAGCATTCGTTTTTGACCTTAGCACATAGAGCAATCTCGCCCGGCCCTTTTTGCGCTGCATGTCCTTTCACTAAATCTGCTTTGGTTCCTTCGCCCGCCCCGCCCCAGATATGACAATTGCATGCTATTTTGTAAATTAATATTGATTTGATTTTTCTTCTTAAGTTCGTAAAGTTTTTTTTTTTGTCTTCCCAATCGCTTTGTCGTCCTTTCACTTTTTTCTTGCCTCAATCTGACTTGCCCTTCAATTACTCACATTGAACTGTCCTTTTGGTGTTTTTAATGTCTTCCATGTAGGTATTTTGTATGTGCCATATTCTTGATCCGGCATCTGTGGCATTCTGTCGATATGTTAAATGGCATTTTAATTTGATTATGATGCGTGCCCCACTCTAGTTATGTGTTTTTGTAATAGATATATATGTATGTATAAATAAGTTTCCCATATGCTGGAACGTGAAAGCTCACATGCTTCACCGATTTGATTGAAGATATATGTCTACAATTTTAGCATTTGGTATTCGATTTATTTTCTAATTTAACTTGTTTAGAAGAAATCTTAACTAGCTGATGTGAAAGTCTGTCTTGTGATGAATGAGCACCAGACAAAGTACTGGCTATCATCAGAGAACAAATTGGCGCACTTTCCCTTTAAGAGCTTTGTCAGAGTTATAAAATTCCAAACTGTAAGGAGCTTCATTCATCCGGCAACCACCCTTGAGTCATGCCAACGTAGTCACTGCATGGAACACATATTGAGGTTAGACTGAAAACCATTTAATGAAATCTCTTGAGTTTTCATAAGGTACTTTGAACTTTGTGTCCCGTGGGACCACCGTCAGCCGTCTGAAATCGGGACCGAGCTTGGCTGTGATCTTCTCGGTCGTGGATTTGCCTTTGGAAAGGGTGAGACTACTTAAAATCGCTCTTTTTCATTGAAGGACCACCCTAAGGTACCTTGACTTGAGAAATTTACTTTCCCCAAACATGATATTCCACTTTTCATATAAACTACATTTTCCAATAACGGCTTACTAAGTGGTTCGATATTAGACCCAAATTTCTTTAAACATATTACAGAAAACCCATAAACGAACTATACTCCTTTCCAGTATATCGGCAAAAGCTCTCAACCAGACGATTATACAACTCCCTGCGGTGAAATAATTTCTAAACCATTTTTACTATGTAGTAGCATATCTACTTTACACAAATATGCCCTTGTATGGCCGTATGCACTTCTGGTTTGAAACAATGCAACGATTTAAAAATATTTTACATTGTAATAGAGATCAACAAACTAGCTAAATTATGGTCTCTTATACTTTGACACCGCCCTTTTTGTAGCCACCATCCCTCATCAGGAGGCATGCAAAATGCGTACACTAACTAAGGATGCTACTCTCTGTTTGTCCGCTTGCTATGACTTCCTATACTGATGTCAAAGATAATTCGTTTTCCATGCCAAAAGTGCACACGAGACTCTACTTTTGTTACACTCAAGTTGCAGCTCTACTACTCAGCAAAACTCAACTAGCTTTCTTTAAACCGCTGCACAAACACTTTGACATTCATAAATGAGAATGAGCTTGGTTGCTTGTGCTCTTATGCTTGTCAGAAGTTGTCTGTGAAACGTTTGCAGCACTTTTTCGGTGATATGCCCGAAATTTGTCCCATGTGACATATGGTTCCTTTTCAAGACTTTATACGTTGCA
Source organism: Campiglossa producta (assembly GCA_964058755.1). NCBI lineage: Eukaryota > Metazoa > Arthropoda > Insecta > Diptera > Tephritidae > Campiglossa > Campiglossa producta. The sequence goes on along the minus strand of CAXKVI010000788.1, from coordinate 82,810 downwards.
TTGAACTGCATAGAACTTTACATACATATCCTGTAGGAAAAATCTCGAGTTTTGAATTGCTAATCTAACCGCCTAAGCGATTTTGGCCGTCGCCTATCAAAGCACGCCAGTCATTCCTTTTTAGCGATAACTGACGCCAATTGGAAACCCCAAGGGAGTTCAAGTCATCCTCCACCTGTTGTTTCCATCTCAGTCGAGGCCTCCCCCTTCCTCTGCTGCCGAATTCGGGTGACGATTGGAAAACCTTCTGGGCTGGAGCTTCTTTGTCCATTCGCATGACGTGACCCAGCCAGCGGAGCCTTTGGGCTTTATTTCGCTGGACTATGGTCAGATCTGCGTAAAGCTCGTACAGCTCATCGTTAAATCTCCTTCGATACTCGCCGTCGGCATCACGGGAAGGACCATAAATCTTCCGGAGAACTTTTCTCTCAAATACTCCAAGGGCCATCTCATCTTCTCTTGACATTGTCCATGAATCTGAGCCATACATCAGGACAGGTATGATGAGAGACTTATAGAGCGCGATCTTTGTTCTTCGAGAGAGGACTTTACTTCTCAATTGCCTACTCAGTCCAAAGTAGCACTTGTTCGCAAGAGTGATTCTCCGTTGGATTTCTAGACTGATATTATTTTCGGTGTTAATGCTGGTTCCCAAATAGACGAAGTCCCTCACAGTTTCAAATTTGTAACTATCAACAGTGACGTGGCTGCCAAGGCGCAGGTGCGCCGATTCTTTCTTTGATGACAGCAAATACTTCGTCTTGTCCTCGTTGACCGCAAGACCCACTTTTTTCGCTTCTTTATCCAGTCCAGAGAAGGCAGCGCTTACGGCGCGGTTGTTAAGGCCAATGATATCAATATCATCGGCATACGCCAGCAATTGCACGCTCTTGTAAAAGATTGTACCATTGCGGTTTAGCTCTGCTGCTCGAATTATCTTCTCCAGCATCAGGTTGAAGAAATCGCTAATAGCACTTCAAAAAAGTAATATGAAAAAATATAAAAAAAAATAATATGAAAAAAAAAAATAATAAAATTAAAATAAAAAAAAAATTAAAAAAAATAAAAAAAAAAATAAAATAAAAATAAATATAAAAAAAAATAAAAAAAAAAAAAGAAATAAAACAAAAAAAAAAAAATTAAAAAAATAAAAAAAATAAAATGAAAAAAAAAAATAAAATGAAAAAACAAATAAATAAATAAATAAAAACAAAAAAAAAAATAAATACATCTTCAGTTTCAGAGCTTTTGATCTCACTCCATTAATTTTCCTACAGGGTTACTATGCTTCTACCTCAATACTCACACACATTTATGCTAAAGAAAATTTCCACAAAACCAACTTTAACCTGCACTTTCAACTTTCATCTACAACATTTTCATGTTTGTATATTACTATCAAAATTTTCTTTCATTATTATTTGTATTATTTTTTTGTAGAAAAAAGTTAAGTTACGAAAAGTTTTTATGTTTTAATTTAATAACCTTGTGCTTGTGCGCCGCTTTGGGGACCCCAAAAGCACTCGTAGGCAACCTCTCTTGACGCTTTATGGTGCCGGAAGTTTTCAAACTGTAATGCGATAATCGCTGGAGTCGAATATTTTTAGCTCAGCAGCTGCTGTGATAAGTTAAAATTTTACTTTTAGTTTCTTGGTGTTTTTTTATGAATATTTTGCTTTTCATTGCTAAACAATTATAGTAAATGCTTTCGTAAAATATTAAATTTGCTCACCTATAGATGGAGTGTCGTAATTTTTGGTTGAAAGTTCATAAAATTTTGTGACGGCTTATTAGATAGCAATGGAATGGATAGTTCTTGGTATGAAAGGGTGATAACGTAGAGATATTTTTTTTCTTTTAATTCTTGATAGGGGTACATTTTAAAAAGAACTTGCTGGTATTAAAAAAAATTAATAAAATAAAATAAAATAAAATAAAATAAAATAAAATAAAATAAAATAAAATAAAATAAAATAAAATAAAATAAAATAAAATAAAATAAAATAAAATAAAATAAAATAAAATAAAATAAAATAAAATAAAATAAAATAAAATAAAATAAAATAAAATAAAATAAAATAAAATAAAATAAAATAAAATAAAATAAGATAAAATAAAATAAAATAAAATAAAATAAAATAAAATAAAATAAAATAAAATGAAATAAAATAAAATAAAATAAAATAAAATAAAATAAAATAAAATAAAATAAAATAAAATAAAATAAAATAAAATAAAATAAAATAAAATAAAATAAAATAAAATAAAATAAAATAAAATAAAATAAAATAAAATAAAATAAAATAAAATAAAATAAAATAAAATAAAATAAAATAAAATAAATTAAAATGAAATAAAATAAAACAAAATAAAATAAAATAAAATAAAATAAAATAAAATAAAATAAAATAAAATAAAATAAAATAAAATAAAATAAAATAAAATAAAATAAAATAAAATAAAATAAAATAAAATAAAATAAAATAAAATAAAATAAAATAAAATAAAATAAAATAAAATAAAATAAAATAAAATAAAATAAAATAAAATAAAATAAAATAAAATAAAATAAAATAAAATAAAATAAATTAAAATGAAATAAAATAAAACAAAATAAAATAAAATAAAATAAAATAAAATAAAATAAAATAAAATAAAATAAAATAAAATAAAATAAAATAAAATAAAATAAAATAAAATAAAAGAAAATGAAATAAAATAAAGTAAAGTAAAAACAAAATAAATAAAATTAAAAAAAATTTTTTTTTTTTTAAATTAAAAAAAATAAAAATGTATTTAAAATAAATTAAAATGAAAGTAAAATAAAATAAATAAATTTAGTTAAGTTAATATAGTTTCTGAAACAATTTATCCACTTTCCCCACCTAAACTGTTGCAGGGTATCAAAAAAGAAGGTCGCGGGAATGTTAGTGAATCCTAAATTTATGGCACAGATAAATTAAAAACATTTTCTTTAGTCCATTTTGTGATGAATTGTAAGAGAACGTACAAGGAAGATGCGCTCTAACGTGGCTATATTAAATAAACCATAATCAAACTAAAGTAATACATTCGAAACAAAAAATTCTTTGGAGTTTTAGCCGGGTGGGTGCATGTAATATATGCGCATTTGTAAAAATATTTACAATTTTTACATATGTAGGCACATACATATTTAATATCTGCATTTACCCCGTCAAATTGTTCCGGCATTTATCCCCAGTGTTTCCGGCCTTCTCTTTTCGTTTTTTTTTTGTAGCAATCCTACCACCCGCCAAGCTTTGCTTTATTCACAATCGAAATGGAAAATTCATTCATTTATACGCTTATTGCTTGATATTTATGCACATACATACATAAATACATACAAACTTGCAAGCATATGAGGGCTTCGATTCGATTTTGTATATTCGCGATAAAAATACGTACATTTATATTACACACTAACATATATAAAATTCCCGCATATGTGTAGTTGATTTGTTTCACTACCACAATCCCAAGCACTCACACAGCCACCACCCACTCATGTTCGCTAACCTCCGCATCGCAATCGCATTGCCACAGTTACCGCGTCGTCATTGTTGTTATTGTTTTCGTTATTTTTTGTTTTTTTTTTTTGTTTTGTTCTTTGGTTTGCTGTGATTTTATCAATTCAATAAAAACAAAATAAAATCAGTAAAAATGCAAATTTTTGTATTGTATTGAGTGTGGGTGGATATATGGATCGCTGAGCGTAATCAAAGCATTCACTACTTAAAAACTGAGGTAAATAACAGCTTGCTAAGGCAGTTGTAAAAAAAAAAACAGATACACCCTAAGGGATGGTTTGGGGCTTGATTTCGCAGCGTTGTCAGTTTAAAAGTTTTGCTGATGCGCTTAAACGTGTTTTTTGTGCCTTGCTACATACATACATACGTATTCCCCCTTTTAATCAGCAGCGTACACACCCACAAGCAATTTTCTTTAGCAGTGGTTGAGTATGTGGGCGTGCATTCAC
>CAXKVI010000788.1:63810-73810 GCA_964058755.1 Campiglossa producta | reverse complement strand
ATAAAATATTAGAGAATAAAATAGAGCAAACCAAAATAAAATAAAATAAAATAAACCAAATATTAAATAATATAAAATAAAAAATCTACAGGAATCGGCCGTCAAATTAACAGTAAACCCTGTAATTTTTCGTCCAACAGTGGGTAATATCAATTTTGAAACTGAACCCCTATCATTCTTCGAATATTCTATCATATTGAAATGAATTACTATAAATTCGAAAGTGGACTCATATCAATATTTGATATTTTTCAAAAATCACATGTTTTTACTGCCAATTTTACAGTAAATACTGTAATATTTACAGTATTACCACAATCGCTTTGAATATGTTGCTTTCAATGTGCACTTTCAACCTTTTAATTCCAGTGAAATCGAAAAAAAAAAAATAAATAAAAAAATAATGCCAAAAACTCAAAAGAATAATTTAATAAAAATTATTCGACTGGTCAAAAGTCTAAAACAATTTCAAAGTTCGTTAATATAATGACCAATAATAACAATAACTAAAATAAAATTAAATATTTTATTATACCTTTCATGAACATGAAATGGTATTATAACTTTGGTCCGATGTTTGTAAATATGAGAAGAAGAAGAGATAGACCCATCAATAAGTATACCGAAATGATCAGGATGACGAGATGAGTTGATTTAGCCATGTCCGTCTGTCCGTCTGTCCGTCTGTCCGTCTGTCCGTCTGTCTGTTTGAACGCAAACTAGTCCCTCAATTTTTGAGATATCTGGCTGAAATTTTGTATGTGGCCACCATTTTGTAATATAGGAATCATTTGTCGGAACTGACAAGATCGGACCAGTATAACATATAGCCCCCATACAACCGATTGTTCAGATATAAGGTTTTTTGGCCAAAACTTCCGCAATTAAACAGTTAGGAACGTAAAATTTTGCAACTCGAGTAATTTCTATTTATGTAGTGTATATAGTGAAAATCAACGAGATCGGGCAAATGCAACATATAGCCCCCATACAACCGATTGTTCAGATATAAGAATTTTTGGCCAAAACTTCTGCAATTAAAGAGTTAGGAACGTAAAATTTTGCAACTCGAGTACTTTCTATTTATGTAGTGTATATAGTGAAAATCAACAAGATCGGGCAAATGTAACATATAGCCCCCATACAACCGATTGTTCAGATATAAGGTTTTTTGGCCAAAACTTCTGCAATTAAAAAGTTAGGACCGTAAAATTTTGCAACTCGAGTACATTCTATTTATGTAGTGTATATAGTGAAAACCAACAAGATCGGGCAAATGTAACATATAGCCCCCATACAACCGATTGTTCAGATATAAGGTTTTTTGACCAAAACTTCTGCAATTAAAAAGTTAGGAACGTAAAATTTTGCAACTCGAGTACTTTCTATTTATGTAGTGTGTATAGTGAAAATCAAAAAGATCGGGCAAATGTAACATATAGCCCCCATACAACCGATTGTTCAGATATAAGGTTTTTTGACCAAAACTTCTGCAATTAAAAAGTTAGGAACGTAAAATTTTGCATCTCGAGTACTTTCTATTTATGTAGTGTATATAGTGAAAATCAAAAAGATCGGGCAAATGTAACATATAGCCCCCATACAACCGATTGTTCAGATATAAGTTTTTTGGCCAAAACTTCTGCAATTAAAAAGTTAGGAACATAAAATTTTGCAACTTGAGTACTTTCAATTTATGTAGTGTGTAGAGGAAAATCAAGAAGATCGGGTAAATATAACATATAGCCCCATACAACCGGTTGTTCCGATATAAGGTTTTTTGGCCAATACTTCCGCATTTAAAAAGTTAGGAACGTAAAATATTGCACCTTTAGTACTTTCTACATATGTAATGTGTATAGTGTAAGTCAGTACAATTGAACACGTATAATATATAGCCTCCATACAATCGATTGTTCCGATAACTCGGATCCTATTATTTTGTAAGTTTTTTTTAAATTATAACAAAGATGTGTAATGTGTATAGTAAATATAGTTAAATTGACACAGGCTGTACTGGGGATCGAACAGTGAAAATCGTGACGCTTATTCATGAAAGGTATATAGCCTTCGGCACAGCCGAAGACAGCTTTCCTTACTTGTTTTATTTGATTTTATTTTATTTTATTTTATTTTATTTTATTTTATTTTATTTAATTTTATTTAATTTAATTTAATTTTATTTTATTTTATTTTATTTTATTTTATTTTATTTTATTTTATATTATTTTATTTTATTTTATTTATTTTTTTATTTTTTTTTTTTATTTTATTTTATTTTATTTTATTTTATTACCATAAAAGACCACGTTAAAGTTACAAAACTTAAAAATCACACTGGACCTCAAATAGTTCTTCTCCATCCCAACCCTAAGTTTAGTCAATTCCTTTGAAAAAAACTCAATGCGAGCATGGAACTGATTAAAGCTTGCAGAAATCACTGGAAATCAAATAAACAAAGAAAAAAAAAACAGTAACAACACTTGAACATTAGTTAAAACTTTTCACTTATAGCAAAGTTGCGAGATAGACAAAAGTTTTGTGGCCAAACAATGCTGGCGACGGAGCCACTGAAATTGGTATTCATGTCATTGGCTAAGCTGGTATATAACATTTAAATACATAGTAGCTGGTGCTGCGAGAAACCGAAACTAAGGGTATTCGGAAATTAATATTCTGATTAAAAAAAATCGGGTTTGAGATTTTAAATTTCATCGTCGTTGATTGAGTTTATCATGGCCCGCTGATACTCAACCAAGAGATGCAGGATCGGTTGAATTTGGATATGAATGTACTGTAGAAAATAACATCAAGCTTTCAAAGTACTTAGTTGTGTTTGCAGACCCAAATTTTTGCATATCAGCGGCAGTACTTAGTTAACAAATTCGGTTTTAAAAATATTTAGAACTTCACTTAAATAATAGCTCGATGAGTTAGAATATGTTACAGTGTGGGTGAACTTGCGGTTTTTTTTTTTGATAACTCATACACCTACAATGAATTGAGTTAAACTCAAAAACAATAGAATTCCGTGTCGTTAGCAGAAAACTAAAAAGTTTCGATAAAATTCATACATTCCCCACGCATTGTGTATGTGTTTAAATCCTTTAGCAATTCATGTCTAAAACTTAAGCGCACTGATAAGGTAATTTGGTTTAAGACAGCACCAACAGCTGTAGTAGCAGCCAAGATGAGAAACCTAGCAGCAGTCGAATTAGAAGTGAATGAATGAGTGTTGGTCACAACTGCAAGCGACAGATGTATGTTGGTATCGGTTAACATAGAATTGAGCTGCCAACGATTTTAAGCTGGTCTTCATGTGTTCTCTCCCCTGATCTTTGTATACAAGTTTGAGTATGAGAGAGTGTGTTCGTGTGCGCTTTAGACCAACTCCTGCAGACAACAGCGAATTCAAGCATACTGAACTGATAGTAAAAGTTTTGTGGTTAACTCAAAAGCATGCACGCATATTTATCTATGAATACCCGGCAAAAAATTTGCAGCAATTTCTATATTTTGTTTTATTTTATTTCATTTTATTTTATTTTATTTTAGTTTATTTTATTTTACTTTATTTTATGTTATTTTATTTTATTTTATTTTATTTTATTTTATTTTATTTTATTTTATTTTATTTTATTTTATTTTATTTTATTTTATTTTATTTTATTTTATTTTATTTTATTTTATTTTATTTTATTTTATTTTATTTTATTTTATTTTATTTTATTTTATTTTATTTTATTTTATTTTATTTTATTTTATTTTATTTTATTTTATTTTATTTTATTTTATTTTATTTTATTTTATTTTATTTTATTTTATTTTATTTTATTTTATTTTATTTTATTTTATTTTATTTTATTTTATTTTATTTTATTTTATTTTATTTTATTTTATTTTATTTTATTTTATTTTATTTTATTTTATTTTATTTTATTTTATTTTATTTTATTTTATTTTATTTTATTTTATTTTATTTTATTTTATTTTATTTTATTTTATTTTATTTTATTTTATTTTATTTTATTTTATTTTATTTTATTTTATTTTATTTTATTTTATTTTATTTTATTTTATTTTATTTTATTTTATTTTATTTTATTTTATTTTATTTTATTTTATTTTATTTTATTTTATTTTATTTTATTTTATTTTATTTTATTTTATTTTATTTTATTTTATTTTATTTTATTTTATTTTATTTTATTTTATTTTATTTTATTTTATTTTATTTTATTTTATTTTATTTTATTTTATTTTATTTTATTTTATTTTATTTTATTTTATTTTATTTTATTTTATTTTATTTTATTTTATTTTATTTTATTTTATTTTATTTTATTTTATTTTATTTTATTTTATTTTATTTTATTTTATTTTATTTTATTTTATTTTATTTTATTTTATTTTATTTTATTTTATTTTATTTTATTTTATTTTATTTTATTTTATTTTATTTTATTTTATTTTATTTTATTTTATTTTATTTTATTTTATTTTATTTTATTTTATTTTATTTTATTTTATTTTATTTTATTTTATTTTATTTTATTTTATTTTATTTTATTTTATTTTATTTTATTTTATTTTATTTTATTTTATTTTATTTTATTTTATTTTATTTTATTTTATTTTATTTTATTTTATTTTATTTTATTTTATATTATATTATTTTATTTTATTTTATTTTATTTTATATTATATTATTTTATTTTATTTTATTTTATTTTATTTTATTTTATTTTATTTTATTTTATTTTATTTTATTTTATTTTATTTTATTTTATTTTATTTTATTTTATTTTATTTTATTTTATTTTATTTTATTTTATTTTATTTTATTTTATTTTATTTTATTTTATTTTATTTTATTTTATTTTATTTTATTTTATTTTATTTTATTTTATTTTATTTTATTTTATTTTATTTTATTTTATTTTATTTTATTTTATTTTATTTTATTTTATTTTATTTTATTTTATTTTATTTTATTTTATTTTATTTTATTTTATTTTATTTTATTTTATTTTATTTTATTTTATTTTATTTTATTTTATTTTATTTTATTTTATTTTATTTTATTTTATTTTATTTTATTTTATTTTATTTTATTTTATTTTATTTTATTTTATTTTATTTTATTTTATTTTATTTTATTTTATTTTATTTTATTTTATTTTATTTTATTTTATTTTATTTTATTTTATTTTATTTTATTTTATTTTATTTTATTTTATTTTATTTTATTTTATTTTATTTTATTTTATTTTATTTTATTTTATTTTATTTTATTTTATTTTATTTTATTTTATTTTATTTTATTTTATTTTATTTTATTTTATTTTATTTTATTTTATTTTATTTTATTTTATTTTATTTTATTTTATTTTATTTTATTTTATTTTATTTTATTTTATTTTATTTTATTTTATTTTATTTTATTTTATTTTATTTTATTTTATTTTATTTTATTTTATTTTATTTTATTTTATTTTATTTTATTTTATTTAATTTTATTTTATTTTATTTTATTTTATTTTATTTTATTTTATTTTATTTTATTTTATTTTATTTTATTTTATTTTATTTTATTTTATTTTATTTTATTTTATTTTATTTTATTTTATTTTATTTTATTTTATTTTATTTTATTTTATTTTATTTTATTTTATTTTATTTTATTTTATTTTATTTTATTTTATTTTATTTTATTTTATTTTATTTTATTTTATATTATTTTATACATGTTTTTTGTTTTATTTTATCCTAACCTATTTTATCTATAAATTATAATTTAGCTCACACAATTCTTTGTTGGTTAACTCTTGCTCTCCACTAAGCAATCACATATGCATTTCAGTATTCACAAATAGTCATTTAGAGTTGGAAAAGTTTTATCATAATAACAAGACAAAAGCCTCAAAGCAATCAAGGAAGCATAATGCTCGCATTACAGGAAATCAACGAAGACAAGGATGCGAGTTTCAATGGCTTAAATAGCGTATGTGGGTGTTTGTAAATGCGGGGTTGGGTGTCCAACTTAGCGGTTGCTAAAGAAATAAAAGGAAGAAAATTTTAATAAAAGTTATTGTTTTTCATGGGAGCGTATGTGGTTCAAGCATCAAATTTTAATTATTCAAGTGAATATGAGAATATGAGTAAAAAGGTCGGTCAGAGAGGTTAAAGTGCAGCTATGATATTGTTGACCATCAAAACTGAGAGGTATCCTAGCTTTTATGAGTCCTTATGGTATAGAATCTGGATCTAATGTAAAGTATGTCTGTCATCTGCAATACTTAATATCTGATGTGATGTATTTCCCAGTCTCTCAAAACCAGCTTACTAACGACTCTTCGAAAAATCGAAAATTCGGGTATTATTCTCAAGGCCGAGTATTTGTGGGTAGGGTGCCCAGATTTTTTTCAGATAGACAAAGCAGCATTTTTTTTTAACCAGTAAGATATTTGAAGCAGTGACATGTTTGTTGCCAGTGGAGTTTAAAAAGTGGAATTGTTTTGTGGCAATTTTCTGGAACCTTTGATTTCTTTGAACACAGTGAAATTTTTATAGCAGGTGCCTTTTTTTGTAGCAAATTTTTGGAGCAAGTTTTCAGAACCAGTGACATTCTTAAAACAAAATTTTTCGAACCAATGTCTTCTGGTGATTTCTTTGGTACTATTGACAGTTTTAAAACCAGTGGCTTCTCTAGAACCAGTTACAATTTTAAACAAGAGAAACCAGTTTCGAAAAAGTCAGAAACCGGTGACAATTTAATGAACAGTGCCCTTTTGGAGCCTGTGAAAATTTTAAAACCAGTAACAACTTTGAAACCCGTGACTTTTTTAAACCACTTACAATTATAAGACCAGCGACTTTTTTTGAACCGGTTACAATTTTAAAATCAGTGACTTTTTTGGAACCAGTGACAATTTTCAAAACAGTGAATTTTTTGGACTCAGCGAAAATTTTAAACCAGTGACTTTTTGCAACCAGTGACAATTTCAAAATCAGTCACTTTTTTGGAACCAGTGACAATTTCAAAAACAGTGACTTTTTTGGAACGTTTTTAATATCAGTGACATTTTTGGAACGTTTTTAATATCAGTGACTTTTTTGGAACCTGTGGAAATTTAAGAAACAGTGACTGTTTTCAAACCAGTGACTTTTGGGAAACAGTGACAATTTCAAAAACAGTGACTTTTTTGGAACCAGTGACTTTTTCGGAACCAGTGGAAAATTCAAAAACAGTGACTTCTTAAAACCAGTGACTTTTTTAGAAACCATTTTTAGAACCCATGACTATTTTGGAACCAGTCACATTTTGTAAACCATTGACTTTTTCTAAAACTTTTTTGGAACCAGTGATTTTTTGAAACGGTAAATATTAAAAAAAAGAAACTTTGCTTAAGCCTAGGTGGTTAAAAGCTATTTTAAGTAAGTAAGTAAGAGACTTTGTTGAAGGAAATTTTTCCAAACAGTAACTTGTTTGACACCAGTGAAATTTCCAAAAACAGTCACTTTCTAAAATCAAATTTTTGAATACAGTGATTTTTGAGATCCGGTGACTTTTTGAAATTGGTGATTTTTTTGAGCCGGTGAGATTTTACGTAACCCAAGTAAAAAAGTCACGAAAAAAATATAACTCGCTTTTAGAAAATTTGCTGAATCAAAAAGCTTCTTCGTCGAACATGTTGGAGCCTTCTGATTTCTAGAACCTAGGGAGTTTTTTTCGGAGATGGTGACAATTATTAATCAACTTTTCTTGAACAATGAGTAAAGTTGAAGTCTTTGTGACCTATTGTCACGTTCCGACAAGTCGTACTGCTGATAAGTATTAGTAAAAAATTTACCCATTCTCAGTGCATCTCGATTTCCATTCACTATTCAAACTTCTTACTTTCCTGTTTATTCTTAAAATTTTTAATTAAAGAAACTACACACACTTTCCCTTTAAAACTTTTTCGCCTTTTCGGCGCTTTCAATTTCATGGTTACTTGAGCACTCAAAATTCCAGTGGAGCAAAAGGTCACTTAAGCAGAGGAATAAATGCAGATAAGCTCTACAATGTATACAACATACAAACATTTTAACTTCTTTTAATTTTATTGTTTTTGTTATTATAATTTTTAGCAATGCTACTTTTGCTGGCGTATACCACCCACTTATGACTAATGTCCTTGGGACTCATAAAAGTTGAAATAAGTTTTGCCAAAGCTGTTTTCTTTTAATTTTCACAAATAAACTCATGAAATTTTAGCATATTTTTAGAAGTTGGGTAAACATTATGGTAACAAAGTGTAAGTAAGTAGTCAGCAGTTGGCAGTTAGTCAGTTCAGCATTTTCACGCTTCAACAACAAAAATGTGACTTACTACCACACAAGAGTTAGTGCAAACGAAGTAGCAGTGGTTGTCGCGCCCAAAAGTATGCTGCGTTATTCGTTTTGCGAAATACCGGAATATGAAAAATATGTTAGTTCAAGTATAAATGTGAGGAAATTAATATGTTGTGAGATAATTCACTTGGCGGATGCTCAGAGTGCTTCGCATTTCCTAATGCTGTAAGTTATTTTGCTTTTGGTTTCTTGAGAAATTTTTATTTTTCTTTTTTTTTTACTCAAGTAGAAAAGTTTTAATTGAAAGACATTTACAAGTTAACTTAAGTGTGGCATAATTTGAGGAGTTTAAGTGCATAATTTTTTTTGCGCGCGCATGAATACTCACAACACAAAATGTAACTTATTGTAGATGATAACTTTTTTTTGATAATTTTTTTTTGATAACTTTTTTTAACGTAGATACTTCAGCTAAATTCGCTTACTTAAGTTGTTGTTGGATTTTCGCTGTTCATCTTTCACTTATCAGATCTATAATAAATTTTTGCGTACATAAGTATCTACTTTAGTATAGCTACCTAAGTACGTGGTTCCTATTGACAATTTTTATCTTTTCCATTTTCTTTAAGTTTAACTTCGCAAAGCTCTAGCTAACAGAAATGTTGCCTAACAAATCCCAAATTGCACATACAAATATGTCAAAGTAAACTTGAACTTATACAGTTGCCGATAAGAAGACCTACGGTGAAGAAAAATTATGAGAACGTGTGCACATAACGTACTAGGGACGTTACGGAAGTGAGTTAATCGATACCGTATTCGTAATCGGATTTTTAAAACTTAGTCTATCGTAATCTTAACTAAAATCGGAAGGCGACGGAGGAAAAAGTATGTTGATGAGTTGAAGTTGTCTGTAATATGATTTACTGATCGAAAAATAATTTAAGTATACTTTTGGGAGTATTCTTGAAAGAATATTAAAAATTGGATTTTTTACACTTGGTCTATCGAAACCTTAATCGAAATCGGTTTATGTCCATCTTATAGGATGATACATTAGTTCAAAACGGCAATTAACTGCGTTTTTCGGAATTAGCTTGAACATAATCTTCATTATAAACTCCCAAAAATAAAGAAAATTTGAGCAGATATAAGTGTACAAAAAAAATTTTCGCTGAAAACACTCCTCTGATAAATAAACCAAAACATCAAGAACCACAACCAAATGAAAGAAATTATGAGTTTCGGCGACATCTAGCGGCAGTAAATAAAGAAAAACAGCAAGAAACACAACCAAATTTAACAAATTGAGAGTATAAACCGTTAGATGTCGCCGGTAAATCAACAATTATTGGCGACATCTAGCAAGAAAGACAACCAAAACGACGGATTGGACGTTAGATGGCGCCGAAGTTTGTTAATCTTCAATCTTGTGTGTATCAGGGTAAAATTAGGATCTGATAAGAGAAGATTTATACGCGATAGTCTCCGTGTGTATATCCATAGCTTTAGTTAGGTCCTAAGCCGACTTACCGATCACTAGAGATCGGAAAAATATGTCAAATCAAGCGCCTGAAAAAAACTTTGTAAATTTATTCGAAAAAAAATTGGATAAACTGTGGCAATTATGTTAGCATAATTTTAGGCGCTTGATTTTGACATA
>CAXKVI010000788.1:56310-58810 GCA_964058755.1 Campiglossa producta | reverse complement strand
GTAGCAACATAAAGTAGAGCATACTGAGTGAGTGACACTGCTTTTTTATGAGATTTCAAATATTATTTTTTTTTTTTCGTTAAACAACAGACAAGCAGGCGAGGTCTACAGTATTGCGCGCAGTTGCAAGTTTAAAAGCAGTGACATTAATTATTGTTAGTGTTATTTTGTGTTTTTTTTTTCTCTGCTGTGCTGCATGGTTGACCAACGTGCGTTAGTGAATGTTTTACTTGTTAGGTGCTGGGGAAATGTGAGCAGTACTTTTTGTGCGTGTTACTCAGTCAGCAAGCATGGAGATTGCATGTAGCACGAGTAATCTATACCTTATTTTATTATTATTATTTAATTTTTTTTTTGTTATTTTTTTATATTTTTTTTATTTTATTTTATTTGTTTGTTGTTTTATTTTATTTTTTTTATTTTTTTTTATTTTTTTTTATTCTATTTTATTTTATTTTATTTTATTTTATTTTATTTTATTTTATTTTATTTTATTTTATTTTATTTTATTTTATTTTATTTTATTTTATTTTATTTTATTTTATTTTATTTTATTTTATTTTATTTTATTTTATTTATTTTATTTTATTTTATTTTATTTTATTTCATTTTATTTCATTTTATTTTATTTTATTTTATTTTATTTTATTTTATTTTATTTTATTTTATTTTATTTTATTTTATTTTATTTTATTTTATTTTATTTTATTTTATTTTTATTTTATTTTATTTTATTTTATTTTATTTTATTTTATTTTATTTTATTTTATTTTATTTTATTTTATTTTATTTTATTTTATTTTATTTTATTTTATTTTATTTTATTTTATTTTATTTTATTTTATTTTATTTTATTTTATTTTATTTTATTTTATTTTATTTTATTTTATTTTATTTTATTTTATTTTATTTTATTTTATTTTATTTTATTTTATTTTATTTTATTTTATTTTATTTTATTTTATTTTATTTTATTTTATTTTATTTTATTTTATTTTATTTATTTTATTTTATTTTATTTTATTTTATTTTATTTTATTTTATTTTATTTTATTTTATTTTATTTTATTTTATTTTATTTTATTTTATTTTATTTTGTTTTATTTTATTTTTTATTTTATTTATATATATATTTTTTTTAATTTTATTTTATTTTATTTTATTTTATTTTATTTTATTTTTATTTTTTCTATTTTTTTTTATTTTATTTTATTCTCTTTCTGCCAATTTTTTACTGGGTATCCATAAACTTATATGCGTGCAACTTTGCACACTCTTTTCCACTTCTTGTTGTTTTTTGTTACCATTTGAGCCATTGTTATGCCATTAACTTAAATTTTGTATTGCTGTTGTTTACAATTAGGGTTGCTTGGCTGCGCGTTCTTTGCTGTCTGATTGCTCGTTGCATGCCACACATTTGTTGTGGCGAGTTCGAAAAGCTTTTTTTATTGGTCTCGTCTGCAACGCTAACTTTCAACGCTCCAACTGGTCAAACACTCCTTTAATAAAAATATAACTTTTTTTCTGCTTTTCATTGTGGCCCTTTACCCTTTTTGGTCTTTGTGCTGTTTGTTGTTGTTATTTTAGTTACTGGTCACTTTCGGTCCTTTGTCACTTTAAGTGACATTCGCTATTTTTTTCACACTTGTAGTGGCTAAAGTATTTTTGTTTGGCTTTGTGTGTATATGATTTCTTGACTCCAAGCTCTGTATGTACGCATGTTTGTAGTTATGTTGGTTGTGTTTATGCGTATGTCGACTTAAGTTATTTTTTATGGTACGTTATGTCGTTGCTATTGTTTTTGTTGTTTGCCCAGTTTATTCAATTGCTTCAATTTGTGTAGCACTTTGGCTGCTATTTGGCTTTTGTTGTAACAATTCATTTTTACAGTTACGTATTTTTTAGTTCTGTATGGTTTTTTTGACTTTCTCTTTCGTCAAGTGAGTACCCTGTAAAAAATTTGAGTAGTGTGGGATATGTCCGGGATGAGTGGGCAAATAGGGGGTTGTCAGTTGCGATCACTTAAAAAAAATAAAATAAAATAAAATAAAATAAAATACCGGGTAACGAGTTGGTAGACGATTCGGCCTGGAAGGGTCTAAGCATGCCGCTCCCGACTCGTAAACTTTTAAGGAGGCATACGTTTTTTCCAACAAGCAAGTAACAGATGGGATAAGATCAATATTTGTAGTCATGTAAAGCTGTTGTGGCCAGATATCATAGCGAGAAGGTCGGAAGAACTACTCAAACTCAGGAGAGAGGACCTCTCTTGACTGATGGGGCTTATAACGGGCCATATAGAGAGGTTTGCAGAAGTTGTAGAGACGAGGTGGGCATTGGGTTAAAATATCTGGGGTCTGATATATTTCATCATCTCCGGTTCGCGGAATCCACAAAAGGGTTCGAGTAGGGGGTCTTTTTGGATCCACGTGGTATCAGAACGGGACCTCAGGGGCCTATGTGAGCTAGGTCGTTTACTAGCAGCCACTGCAACCCACCT
>CAXKVI010000788.1:5000-56110 GCA_964058755.1 Campiglossa producta | reverse complement strand
GGAACCGCTTGACCGATTCGGATAAAATTTTAAATATAGATAGTATGATTGATTCTAAGACTATCCACTTGGGGGTTGTCGCCTGGGGCGGTTTACAGGGTTGACACTTATCTCAATTTTTTCAAATTTTGTAGAAAAATATGCCAACATGGGTAGCAAATGAAAGGTATTTTCAGCGAAATGCCAACCAAAATATTTTCAAGTAGGGTTGCTGCCCAGGGTTGCCATTTTACCGTATTGTATATTTTTGGGATCATATTTCGATTATTTTTGGGATCATTTTGAGATCATTTAGATGTCACTTTGGGATAATTTTGAGATTATTTTGAGATCATTTTTGGTTTAATTTTGGATTAGTTTGGGACAATTTTGGGGTCATTTTCGGATCATTTTGGAATCATTTTGGGATCATTTTAGAATTATTTCTGGAATATTTTGTGATGATTTTTGTGTCATTTTGGGAACATTTTAGGGTGTTTTTGGGGTCGTTTTGGGATTATTTTAGTATTATTTTGGGATAATTTTTGGTTAATTTTAGGGTCACTCTCGGATCATTTTGGATACATTTAAGGGTGTTTTTGGGGTCATTTGGGAATCATTTTTGGATCATTTTGGGATCATTTTTGGCTCGTTTTGGGTTGAATTTCGGATCATTTTAGGAACATTTAAGGGTGTTTTTGGGATCATTTTAGGATTATTTTTGGATTATTTTAGGGTAATTTTGGGATCATTTTGGTTAAGTAAAGTTAGAGGAAAATTGATAGCATCGAGCAAGCTCGGTCACCCAGCTACTTATAATTACAATTGACAAACAGTCCTAAAAAATAAGCCTCGAATAAGGTGTAAGCTTTTTGTTGAGAATTTGCATGTGTTGCTTGCATTTAGAAGGCGTTGACAGCTGAACTACTAATCCACGCACACACACACAGTCGCATACTCAATTAGTGTTAATCAAATTATTTATGATGTTTAAGGCATTTAAGTGGCGTTTGTGTGTGTGTGTGTGTGTGTGACTATAAATATTTTCTCTCAATAGACTACTCAAGCTCTATGAGTATGAGTTTCTTGTATAAATTCAGTGCAGTGAGCGGTGTGTGTTCATATTGCAGCAAAATTCAGTGCAGTGAGCGGTGTGTGTTCATATTGCAGCAATTATCGCTGTCCCTTCAAATTTTCATTGGACCAACTTAATGGGCAGTTAGTTTGGACACACACAAGTTAATGGGTAAATTGCACCGCGCCTGTCAGATTGCAAGGCGCTCATCTAGAACAAATATGTTGCGACAATCGGCGCGCGTGAGTGTGTTAGCAGGTGAAAGGCGTAGTAGATATATGTATGTATGTATATAAATTGTTGTTTGTGCCACCATACAAGCCAAACTCATACAATACAACTATTCCCAGCTATCGGTTTACTTGCTCGACTGGCTGCGTGTGTATTGGGTGGGTCAGTTGTTGGCCGCTCAGATTCACTTTGAATGCACTGAACTGTGCAATATTGAATTGATTTCAATTTAATTGGAAATCACTGAAGCTCAAGTACCATTGGGGCTTGTTCACCCAAACAAGTAGTCAAACATGCAATCGTATGCCGGCCACCAATGCACAAAAGTGCCGGTGTGTTATGCTGGGTTGTGCGCTTGTATGTATGCCATGTTTGTATGTATGTTTGTTGAAGTCTTTGCTGCAATTTTTGCCAGTTAATAAAATCCAATCGAAAAGTTGTTGTGTGGAAATTTTCACACGCATAGTTAACAATCATACAAACCTACAAAAATATGAAGAGCATTTATGTATTTCTGTATGCAACGAAGTGCAACATGTGCTCTGTCAGTTATTGTTTGGCTTATCCGAATCGCAACAATGGGTAAATAAAATAAAATAAAATAAAATAAAATAAATAAAATAAAATAAAATAAAATAAAAATAAAATAAAATAAAATAAAATAAAATAAAATAAAATAAAATAAAATAAAATAAAATAAAATAAAATAAAATAAAATAAAATAAAATAAAATAAAATAAAATAAAATAAAATAAAATAAAATAAAATAAAATAAAATAAAATAAAATAAAATAAAATAAAATAAAGTAAAATAAAATAAAATAAACTAAAATAAAATAAAATAAAATAAAATAAAATAAAATAAAATAAAATAAAATAAAATAAAATAAAATAAAATAAAATAAAATAAAATAAAATAAAATAAAATAAAATAAAATAAAATAAAATAAAATAAAATAAAATAAAATAAAATAAAATAAAATAAAATAAAATAAAATAAAATAAAATAAAATAAAATAAAATAAAATAAAATAAAATAAAATAAAATAAAATAAAATAAAATAAAATAAAATAAAATAAAATAAAATAAAATAAAATAAAATAAAATAAAATAAAATAAAATAAAATAAAATAAAATAAAATAAAATAAAATAAAATAAAATAAAATAAAATAAAATAAAATAAAATAAAATAAAATAAAATAAAATAAAATAAAATAAAATAAAATAAAATAAAATAAAATAAAATAAAATAAAATAAAATAAAATAAAATAAAATAAAATAAAATAAAATAAAATAAAATAAAATAAAATAAAATAAAATAAAATAAAATAAAATAAAATAAAATAAAATAAAATAAAATAAAATAAAATAAAATAAAATAAAATAAAATAAAATAAAATAAAATAAAATAAAATAAAATAAAATAAAATAAAATAAAATAAAATAAAATAAAATAAAATAAAATAAAATAAAATAAAATAAAATAAAATAAAATAAAATAAAATAAAATAAAATAAAATAAAATAAAATAAAATAAAATAAAATAAAATAAAATAAAATAAAATAAAATAAAATAAAATAAAATAAAATAAAATAAAATAAAATAAAATAAAATAAAATAAAATAAAATAAAATAAAATAAAATAAAATAAAATAAAATAAAATAAAATAAAATAAAATAAAATAAAATAAAATAAAATAAAATAAAATAAAATAAAATAAAATAAAATAAAATAAAATAAAATAAAATAAAATAAAATAAAATAAAATAAAATAAAATAAAATAAAATAAAATAAAATAAAATAAAATAAAATAAAATAAAATAAAATAAAATAAAATAAAATAAAATAAAATAAAATAAAATAAAATAAAATAAAATAAAATAAAATAAAATAAAATAAAATAAAATAAAATAAAATAAAATAAAATAAAATAAAATAAAATAAAATAAAATAAAATAAAATAAAATAAAATAAAATAAAATAAAATAAAATAAAATAAAATAAAATAAAATAAAATAAAATAAAATAAAATAAAATAAAATAAAATAAAATAAAATAAAATAAAATAAAATAAAATAAAATAAAATAAAATAAAATAAAATAAAATAAAAAAACATAAAATGACATAAAATAAAATAAAATAAAATAAAATAAAATAAAATAAAATAAAATAAAATAAAATAAAATAAAATGAATTAAAATAAAGTAAAAAGTAAAACAAAATAAAAAAAATAAATGAAATAAAAAAAAATAAAATAAAATAAAAAAATAAAATAAAATAAAAAGTAAAACAAAATAAAAAAATAAAAAAAAAAAAATAAAATAAAAAAAAAAAATAAAATAAAATAAAGTAAATTAAAATAAAATAAAATAAAATAAAATAAAATAAAATAAAATAAAATAAAACAAAATGAAATAAAATATAATAAAATAAAATAAAATAAATTAAAATAAAATAAAATAAAATAAAATAAAATAAAATAAAATAAAATAAAATAAAATAAAATAAAATAAAATAAAATAAAATAAAATAAAATAAAATAAAATAAAATAAAATAAAATAAAATAAAATAAAATAAAATAAAATAAAATAAAATAAAATAAAATAAAATAAAATAAAATAAATTAAAATAAAATAAAATAAAATAAAATAAAATAAAATAAAATAAAATAAAATAAAATAAAATAAAACAACATAAAATGACATAAAATAAAATAAAATAAAATAAAATAAAATAAAATAAAATGAAATAAAATAAAGTAAAAAGTAAAACAAAATAAAAAAAATAAATAAAATAAAAAATAAATAAAATAAAATAAAAAAATAAAATAAAATAAAAAGTAAAACAAAATAAAAAAATAAAAAAAAATAAAATAAAAACAAAAATAAAATAAAATAAAGTAAATTAAAATAAAATAAAATAAACTAAAATAAAATAAAATAAAATAAAATAAAATAAAATAAAATAAAATAAAATAAAACAAAATGAAATAAAATATAATAAAATAAAATAAAATAAAATAAAATAAAATAAAATAAAATAAAACAAAATGAAACAAAATGAAATAAAATATAATAAAATAAAATAAAAAGTAAAATAAAATAAAAAATAAATAAAATAAAATAAAATAAATTAAAATAAAATAAAATAAAATAAAGTAAAATAGAATAGAATGAAATAAAAAACAAAAAAAAAAAATTAATTAAAATAGAATATAATAAAATAAAATAAACGACATTTTATTGCGAGCTTCAGACCCTGCAATAATTTTGTTATTGATGTTGGTAAAATAACAAAAAAAAATAAAATAAAAATAATTTAATAATTTTCCATGCATGTTAGAATTGTGTACATATAGATTGAAAGCGTTCCCCACACGAATGTGTGAATAGTAAAGATTAAAATTTAGTTTCATACATTACATAATTCATAAGCGTGCATTCATCAGGTTTTCCCGTAGTTTCTGGTATTTTTGCAATTTAATTACAGGAAAATTAAGCTTATTCGAAAACATGTTACCTAGTAGGTATATGTATATTGGAGTGATTAAAAAAAAATGTTGTCTAGGTCTCACCCCCTAAAAAGTTAGTAAATGATGTTCTTAACTGTGTAACTTAAACCTTAGGGGTGGCTATTTTTTCGCCCTTCGCCATGCATATTGTATGGGAAAAAAATGGATTTTTTTAAGGAAATTTTCTCATAATTTTTTAAATTATTTCCAAAAACCTTCATATGTATGTTATTCTTAAAGTTAAGGCTTTGAAGCTTTCAAAACTTTAAACCGTGTGCGATTATCTTAACTATTAAACAAATAACAGCCATTTAAACAATATTTTTATAATTTGAATCATCCTAATGTGAATGTAAATTATTTTCCACTTATGTATGTTTGTATAGAAATACTTTGGCTATACTTTGCCATACTTTAAACTCCCATATTAGCAATTAAATTTAATACATTTGGAATTCTCATTTTTCACTTTATATTCATTTATAATTTGGAATTCCAATGCGTTATAATGGTCTTAAATGCCACATTTATGGTATTATCAATTGTCTCATTGGTATTTCCTTTCACACAGCTATTCACAGAGTTATACACATTTAGGTAGGTAGGTAGGTAGAAGTGGCTGCCGCAAAGGCACACCTAGGCCAGTAATAAAAGGCCCGTTGTGATACCACCAAACACTAGGAAAGTCAGTCCCGGGGCCCGGCCATATGGAAAATCCCAGTGCTGTTGGGACTCTCCATATAGCCGAAACCCGGGACTGACACTCCTAACCGACACCGCTACCCCTCCTCGAACCATTTTGATAACTTGATGAAGGCCATCAAGTCCTTTATGTCTAGCTCCGCGACCTGGCTTAAGCTAACCAGGAAGGGAACTCCCAGAGAGCGCCTTCTCGCTCCGCTTAAGGCCGGGCAGTTGCAGATGAGGTGCTCCACCGTTTCCTCTTCCTCATCATCTTTGCAACTCCTGCAGCATCGTCGGTAGGGAACGCCTAGCCTTGCTGCGTGCCTACCAATAAGGCAGTGCCCGGTTAAAACACCTATTAATATGGAGATTTCCTTCCTTTTTAGGGCGTATATGTGTCTAGATCTTTTAAGATCGCATTTTGGCCAGGTTTGCTTGGATATCCGGCACCCTGGGGCTTGTAGCCATCTTTCGTTGGCTTCGCGGAGTGTATGCTCCTTCAGCATTAGCTTGCACGTGGCAAACGGCATACCTATGCGCTCTTTATCTTGAAGAATCTGCTTGGTCGTGCCCTGCCTGGCAAGTTCGTCTGCCCTACAGTTTCCCTCAATGTCCCTGTGTCCCGGGACCCATGTGAGGTTCACGCGGTTCTGTTGGGCCATCTCTTGAAGAGATCGACGACAGCTGAGCGTCAGTTCAGAGTTGAACGAGTAAGAGCCAAGGGATTTGATGGCCGCTTGGCTGTCGCTGAAAATACAGATATCCTGTCCGATGGTGCGTTTACCTATCCAAGTCACGGCGTCCATGATTGCAGAAACTTCAGCCTGGAAGACGCTGCAGTGATCAGGTAGTCTAAAGGAGAGTTCTAGGTCCAAATCCCTTGAGTAAACCCCTCCTCCGACTCTGCCGTCTAACTTCGAGCCGTCAGTGTATATAAAAGTGCCGCCATTAGTAGCGGGACACCGATCTATGTTCTCCCAGTCTTCCCTGCTGGGAATGTTTATTCTAAAACAACAATCTCCGACTGTTGTGGTCGCACACCGATCTGTGCTCAGAGGGAGAAAGCTGTAAGATCTTAGAATACAGGAGTGTCCAATAGTGCTTGCGCCCCAGACGGACGTTTCCCTTAGACGCAGAGCCGATGCCGCTGCTGCCCGGTACCCTTCCAGATCGAGTGGCAAAAAGCCAAGAATGGCCTGGAGAGCTTCATTGGGCGTTGTTCTTAACGCCCCGCTTATACAGATCATGCTCGATCTGTGGACTTTTCCTAACAGATTTAGGTTTGTTGCCTTTCCTAGCGCAGGCCACCATATCACGACTCCATACAGCATAATTGGCTGGATTATCGCAGTGTAGATCCATCTGCAAATTTTGGGGCTGAGCCCCCATTTTTTGCCAATGGCTCTTTTACACGTGTAAAGTGCAATGCACGCTTTCCTCTGGCGCTGGATGACATTCTCCTTCCAGTTAAGCTTTCTATCTAGAACTGTGCCTAGGAATTTGGCTTTATCAGCTAAGTTCAGGCGCACGCCATCTAGTTCTGGTAGGTTCAGCGGTGGTATCTTGTACCGCCTGGTATAAAGGACAAGCTCCACCTTTCCCGGGTTGATGCTAAGTCCGCAGCGAGAGGACCATGAAGAAACTTCTCGCAGTGCTACTTGCATCAAGTCACACAGGGTTTGTGGGAATTTGCCCCTATATGCAATAGCTAAATCGTCTGCATATGCCACTATCTTCCCGCCCCCCCCACCTTGTGTCTCGTAGCAGCGAGTTTACGGTGAGGTTCCATAGGAGCGGGGAGAGAACACCACCCTGAGGCGTTCCTCTTGTGACATAGCGTGAAAGATCAACTGTTCCCAGTGAAGAAACTATTTTCCTTCCCTTTAGTAGTTGATCAATTAGTCCAATAAGAGACCTATTTATGCCCAGGTTTGTTAAAGCAGTGTTAATAGCCTCCGGCCTTATATTGTTGAAAGCCCCTTCGATGTCCAGAAAGGCCACGAGACAGTACTCCTTTTCGTGCAATGATTTTTCAACAATAGAGACTAGGCTGTGGAGCGCAGTTTCCGTTGATTTACCTTTGGTGTATGCATGTTGATAGCTAGAAATAAGGTTGCTATCAATAGTAGAGGAGAGATAATCGCTAATTATCCTCTCGAAGGTTTTAAGTGCAAAAGACGAGAGACTGATCGGTCTGTAGTCTTTAGGCTCATAGTGTGAGGCCTTCCCAGCCTTTGGAATAAAGACTACCGTGGCGCTTCTCCAGGAGCACGGAATGTAATTAAGAGCCAGGCAGGCTGAATAGAGAACTACCAGCCATTTAGCTGATATTTCCAGCGTGTTTATAAGTTGTGCGGGGAAAATCCCGTCTGACCCGGCTGCCTTGAACGGCTCAAAGCTTTTGATTGCCCACCTTACCCTTTCCTCCGTAATGGGTATGTTTACCGCCAGGTTTGTTGCAGATGCTACAGGTGCATCATACAAGTTCCCCGGAAAGTGTGTGTTCAGGAGCAGCTCCAGGGTTTCCCCTTCCGTGCTGGTCCAAGATCCGTCAGGCTTCCGTAAATAGCTAATGGCTGTTTGAGTTTTTGATAGCACTCGTCTAAGTCTCGCTGTATCATCGACTTTTTCGACCCCGGTGCAGAAATTTCTCCACGAAGTTCTCTTCGCTTGCCTTAGAGCCTTTTTATAGGCCCTCAGTTTAGCTTTATATTCGAGCCATTCAGGCTCCGTACCGATGCTCTTGGCCTTGTTAAATTGCTTCCTGCATGATATACGGAACGAATCCAGGTCGTAAGACCACCAGTGGGGTCTATGTTTGCCGCGTGGTTTTGGTACTGGACAAGCCTGCTCTAGGGCATTTGAGAGCGCCGTTGTAAAGGTCGTTACCAGATCATCCAGTTCTCCCACTGATGAGGGGGCTTGTGGAGGTAATACTGGTAGGTCCCTAGCTAATATTTGGTTATGTAGCTGCCAGTTAGTGTTACGTGGATTTCGTTTCATAACTGGTTGCTCAACAATAAAGTCTAACACAATTTCTATGTACCGATGGTCAGAAAATGAATGCTCATCAAGAACACGCCATTTTCTGACCCACTCATAAGCGCCTTCGCTACAAACAGTGAGGTCTATAACCTCCCTACGAGCTTTAGTTATAAAAGTAGGCTCGTTACCCACGTTACAAACCACCAGGTTAGTTGTTAGTAGGTAGTCAAACAGAGACTCGCCCCTAGCGTTAATATCGGAGCTTCCCCACTGGACGTGATGAGCATTAGCGTCAGCTCCAATAATAAGATGGCCCGTACAGAAATTATCCACCAGATCTTTCACCTCCTTTTGTGGAGGAGGTTCTTCGGCGTCATAGGGCATATAGACCGACGCCATCGTTAGGCTGGTGCTGCCGACTGTTAAGCTGGCAGCTGTAACGTCACCATTTGAGTAGTTGGGTAATAGAAAGGTGTTTAGCTCAGACTTTACCAAAATACAGGTTCTGACCTTGCCCTCATCATTGGCTTGGATGAGCTTGTACCCCTTAGTCCCCAATCCACAGATCCTAGAGCTATTGACCCAGGGCTCTTGGATAAGGACCACGTCTACGTCGCCTTTAGAAAGACGACTGCTTAAAACAGCCGAGGCTGCTTTAGATTTGTGCAGATTTATCTGAAGCACCACCAACATGAGAGAGCTCAGAAATCCCTGCCGCCAGCGTGTCGTCGAGGTCTGGCCTGTTCCGGGGGCTGTCTCTCAACGAGGAGTTGTTCAGAGCACCTGCACGATTTGGCGTGGCGGGAACCCTGCTGTCTGAAGCAGCATCAACGTTAGTGTGCTCAGGTTTGGCCACGATCGTGACGTCGAGGCCTTCTTCGTCAAGCAGGCTTTCTTCTATCGCCGAGTTGTTCGCAGCACCATCGCAATTTGACGTGGCGGATAACATACTTTCCGCGTCGGACTCCTCTGCTTCCCCTTCCGATGCCTCGATCTCCGAGTCCTCCGGAGCGTCCGGAATAGCAGCGCGCTGTGCATCGCCACGGTATACGTGGATCACGATCTGACCCAAGCCGTAATGCACTCGTCCGTTGCACCGTTTAAGGGGCTCGAGCGCCTCCTTATTCAGAGTGATAACCACCTGTCTATTGGGCCCAACCACATCATCGACCAGATTGACGCCCCAATCCTGCGTCGGGAGAGACGGATTCCAGACCTGCAGCATCTCAAGAATATTCTCGGGTTCTGCAGGGACGGCAGGAATCCATGCCCTTGCCCTTGGCCGAGCAGGAATGTCCTTCCAGTCGACGACATCTAGTCTTGCCCCTGGATAGACTTCACCCAGTCTTGCAACTGCTGCCTTATACAGTGCGACAGTTCTTGCATCCTCGCACGCGAATATTTTGATCTGACCTTGGTGCCAGCCCGCGTCAGTACCTCGCGGCGGACTACCCGGAGACTCACGCATTAAGTGGAGGAGGGCCCTGCCCATTTCATTCCGGACATACAGCCACTGGTCTTTGGGGATGGACCAACGGTCGTTACCTCGGTCAATGAAACCTATAAGGATTCTGTCCTTGTTATACACATTTACCCAGCACAAAATATTGTAAGTAGAGAGAGAGAGAGAGAGAGTAAAATTTTTTCACACACCCAAAGCTTTTAATAATTTTAATTTATTTTTTATTTCATTAAGCTTAATTCATTTATTTGTATTTACGTTGTTTTATGTTATATTATTTTGTTTTATTTTAATCTTTTTATTTTAAATTTTTTTTATTTTTTTTAATTTAATTTAATTTAATTTTATTTTTTTCTTAAATTTATTTTATTTTGTTTGTTTTTATTTTTTTTTTATTTTATTTTATTTTATTTTATTTTATTTTATTTTATTTTATTTTATTTTATTTTATTTTTATTTTTTTTAATTTTATTTCATTTTATTTTATTTTATTTTATTTTATTTTATTTAATTTTATTTTATTTTATTTTATTTTATTTTATTTTGTTTTATTTTTTTTTATTTTATTTTATTTTATTTTATTTTATTTTATTTTATTTTATTTTATTTTATTTTATTTTATTTTATTTTATTTTATTTTATTTTATTTTATTTTATTTTATTTTATTTTATTTTATTTTATTTTATTTTATTTTATTTTATTTTATTTTATTTTATTTTATTTTATTTTATTTTATTTTATTTTATTTTATTTTATTTTATTTTATTTTATTTTATTTTATTTTATTTTATTTTATTTTATTTTATTTTATTTTATTTTATTTTATTTTATTTTATTTTATTTTATTTTATTTTATTTTATTTTATTTTATTTTATTTTATTTTATTTTATTTTATTTTATTTTATTTTATTTTATTTTATTTTATTTTATTTTATTTTATTTTATTTTATTTTATTTTATTTTATTTTATTTTATTTTATTTTATTTTATTTTATTTTATTTTATTTTATTTTATTTTATTTTATTTTATTTTATTTTATTTTATTTTATTTTATTTTATTTTATTTTATTTTATTTTATTTTATTTTATTTTATTTTATTTTATTTTATTTTATTTTATTTTATTTTATTTTATTTTATTTTATTTTATTTTATTTTATTTTATTTTATTTTATTTTATTTTATTTTATTTTATTTTATTTTATTTTATTTTATTTTATTTTATTTTATTTTATTTTATTTTATTTTATTTTATTTTATTTTATTTTATTTTATTTTATTTTATTTTATTTTATTTTATTTTATTTTATTTTATTTTATTTTATTTTATTTTATTTTATTTTATTTTATTTTATTTTATTTTATTTTATTTTATTTTATTTTATTTTATTTTATTTTATTTTATTTTATTTTATTTTATTTTATTTTATTTTATTTTATTTTATTTTATTTTATTTTATTTTATTTTATTTTATTTTATTTTATTTTATTTTATTTTATTTTATTTTATTTTATTTTATTTTATTTTATTTTATTTTATTTTATTTTATTTTATTTTATTTTATTTTATTTTATTTTATTTTATTTTATTTTATTTTATTTTATTTTATTTTATTTTATTTTATTTTATTTTATTTTATTTTATTTTATTTTATTTTATTTTATTTTATTTTATTTTATTTTATTTTATTTTATTTTATTTTATTTTATTTTATTTTATTTTATTTTATTTTATTTTATTTTATTTTATTTTATTTTATTTTATTTTATTTTATTTTATTTTATTTTATTTTATTTTATTTTATTTTATTTTATTTTATTTTATTTTATTTTATTTTATTTTATTTTATTTTATTTTATTTTATTTTATTTTATTTTATTTTATTTTATTTTATTTTATTTTATTTTATTTTATTTTATTTTATTTTATTTTATTTTATTTTATTTTATTTTATTTTATTTTATTTTATTTTATTTTATTTTATTTTATTTTATTTTATTTTATTTTATTTTATTTTATTTTATTTTATTTTATTTTATTTTATTTTATTTTATTTTATTTTATTTTATTTTATTTTATTTTATTTTATTTTATTTTATTTTATTTTATTTTATTTTATTTTATTTTATTTTATTTTATTTTATTTTATTTTATTTTATTTTATTTTATTTTATTTTATTTTATTTTATTTTATTTTATTTTATTTTATTTTATTTTATTTTATTTTATTTTATTTTATTTTATTTTATTTTATTTTATTTTATTTTATTTTATTTTATTTTATTTTATTTTATTTTATTTTATTTTATTTTATTTTATTTTATTTTATTTTATTTTATTTTATTTTATTTTATTTTATTTTATTTTATTTTATTTTATTTTATTTTATTTTATTTTATTTTATTTTATTTTATTTTATTTTATTTTATTTTATTTTATTTTATTTTATTTTATTTTATTTTATTTTATTTTATTTTATTTTATTTTATTTTATTTTATTTTATTTTATTTTATTTTATTTTATTTTATTTTATTTTATTTTATTTTATTTTATTTTATTTTATTTTATTTTATTTTATTTTATTTTATTTTATTTTATTTTATTTTATTTTATTTTATTTTATTTTATTTTATTTTATTTTATTTTATTTTATTTTATTTTATTTTATTTTATTTTATTTTATTTTATTTTATTTTATTTTATTTTATTTTATTTTATTTTATTTTATTTTATTTTATTTTATTTTATTTTATTTTATTTTATTTTATTTTATTTTATTTTATTTTATTTTATTTATTTTATTTTATTTTATTTTATTTTATTTTATTTTATTTTATTTTATTTTATTTTATTTTATTTTATTTTATTTTATTTTATTTTATTTTATTTTATTTTATTTTATTTTATTTTATTTTATTTTATTTTATTTTATTTTATTTTATTTTATTTTATTTTATTTTATTTTATTTTATTTTATTTTATTTTATTTTATTTTATTTTATTTTATTTTATTTTATTTTATTTTATTTTATTTTATTTTATTTTATTTTATTTTATTTTATTTTATTTTATTTTATTTTATTTTATTTTATTTTATTTTATTTTATTTTATTTTATTTTATTTTATTTTATTTTATTTTATTTTATTTTATTTTATTTTATTTTATTTTATTTTATTTTATTTTATTTTATTTTATTTTATTTTATTTTATTTTATTTTATTTTATTTTATTTTATTTTATTTTATTTTATTTTATTTTATTTTATTTTATTTTATTTTATTTTATTTTATTTTATTTTATTTTATTTTATTTTATTTTATTTTATTTTATTTTATTTTATTTTATTTTATTTTATTTTATTTTATTTTATTTTATTTTATTTTATTTTATTTTATTTTATTTTATTTTATTTTATTTTATTTTATTTTATTTTATTTTATTTTATTTTATTTTATTTTATTTTATTTTATTTTATTTTATTTTATTTTATTTTATTTTATTTTATTTTATTTTATTTTATTTTATTTTATTTTATTTTATTTTATTTTATTTTATTTTATTTTATTTTATTTTATTTTATTTTATTTTATTTTATTTTATTTTATTTTATTTTATTTTATTTTATTTTATTTTATTTTATTTTATTTTATTTTATTTTATTTTATTTTATTTTATTTTATTTTATTTTATTTTATTTTATTTTATTTTATTTTATTTTATTTTATTTTATTTTATTTTATTTTATTTTATTTTATTTTATTTTATTTTATTTTATTTTATTTTATTTTATTTTATTTTATTTTATTTTATTTTATTTTATTTTATTTTATTTTATTTTATTTTATTTTATTTTATTTTATTTTATTTTATTTTATTTTATTTTATTTTATTTTATTTTATTTTATTTTATTTTATTTTATTTTATTTTATTTTATTTTATTTTTTATTTTATTTTATTTTATTTTATTTTATTTTATTTTATTTTATTTTATTTTATTTTATTTTATTTTATTTTATTTTATTTTATTTTATTTTATTTTATTTTATTTTATTTTATTTTATTTTATTTTATTTTATTTTATTTTATTTTATTTTATTTTATTTTATTTTATTTTATTTTATTTTATTTTATTTTATTTTATTTTATTTTATTTTATTTTATTTTATTTTATTTTATTTTATTTTATTTTATTTTATTTTATTTTATTTTATTTTATTTTATTTTATTTTATTTTATTTTATTTTATTTTATTTTATTTTATTTTATTTTATTTTATTTTATTTTATTTTATTTTATTTTATTTTATTTTATTTTATTTTATTTTATTTTATTTTATTTTATTTTATTTTATTTTATTTTATTTTATTTTATTTTATTTTATTTTATTTTATTTTATTTTATTTTATTTTATTTTATTTTATTTTATTTTATTTTATTTTATTTTATTTTATTTTATTTTATTTTATTTTATTTTATTTTATTTTATTTTATTTTATTTTATTTTATTTTATTTTATTTTATTTTATTTTATTTTATTTTATTTTATTTTATTTTATTTTATTTTATTTTATTTTATTTTATTTTATTTTATTTTATTTTATTTTATTTTATTTTATTTTATTTTATTTTATTTTATTTTATTTTATTTTATTTTATTTTATTTTTATTTTTATTTTATTTTATTTTATTTTATTTTATTTTATTTTTATTTTATTTTATTTTATTTTATTTTATTTTATTTTATTTTATTTTATTTTATTTTATTTTATTTTATTTTATTTTATTTTATTTTATTTTATTTTATTTTATTTTATTTTATTTTATTTTATTTTATTTTATTTTATTTTATTTTATTTTATTTTATTTTATTTTATTTTATTTTATTTTATTTTATTTTATTTTATTTTATTTTATTTTATTTTATTTTATTTTATTTTATTTTATTTTATTTTATTTTATTTTATTTTATTTTATTTTATTTTATTTTATTTTATTTTATTTTATTTTATTTTATTTTATTTTATTTTATTTTATTTTATTTTATTTTATTTTATTTTATTTTATTTTATTTTATTTTATTTTATTTTATTTTATTTTATTTTATTTTATTTTATTTTATTTTATTTTATTGGATTGTATTTTATTTTATTTTATTTTATTTTATTTTATTGGATTGTATTTTGTTTTATTTTATTTTATTTAAACTTTTTAAATTTTATTTTATTTTTTCATTTAAATCTTTTGTCAGTTCGTTTCTACTCACCAACAACAGCTGACAGTTCCATCTCCTACCCGATTATTTACCACCCTCTCTGCCCACTCTCAGTTGGCTAATGATGTTAATCATTTTCTTGTCCACCTCGCGACCATCTGCTATTATTAATGATGCTCATTCGGCTCATTACGTAAAGTTTACAATTAATTATTCTTGAAATGATTAACGATTATGGTTTTACTGTAACAGAATTTATTGAATTTCAAAAGTTCTGACAAAAATTCTACCAATACCCATTGTGCCGTGTCAAGCAAAGCTACCAGATAATATTAACTGTCAGACAAACAGACATAAGTTGCATTTAAATTAATGACTTGCTAGTTTTTTTTTTTTTGTTTTAAGTTTAGTCATCCACTGCCGATTTAAATGTAAATCATGTTTTATGTTGCAAAAGCTTTAAATTTATTTTACTTGCATAGGACTACTTAGTCTGATAGGCTGGTGTTTATTTTTGACGCATAGAGCTGTCGAATATTATTAAGAGAAAAATGAGCTGGGAATGAATCAGAATTGACCGTGATTATGGTTGAATCAACCCATATTTTGGTTGAATCAACAGATATTTTGGTTGATATGACCAAATCACTGTCAATTCTTATCCATCACCAGCTTAATTTTCTCTGTTTTTTTAACCGATCACCATCGGATTGAATCAATTTCCTTTTAAATCTGAATTTTTATTTTTAAGCAGTGGTACCCCCCCTTCAATGATTGATTTCAAATTCACTTTCTGCATCCATCAATATCATTCATAACGTGATTCTTTAATCTGATTATTTATATCATCAGCATTTTTTTTGCAGTTTTTTTTCTCCCTTCCTTTATTACCAATCTTTAATCCAATTATTTTCATTTTACTTTCGATTTCATTCCTCATTTATTTAGCTACTTACCAGACTGGGCTATTTTCATACAAATAATTTGTTTACCTTACAGTAATTTAATTCAACAAATCGCAAATAATCTTGCTATTGTAGCTGATGAAATGTTGCCAAGCACCACGAAGCGCCCACCAAACATGGAACATGGTATGACTGCACTTGACTGACTTTTTAAGGAAATCGATTTAAGTTGCCAGCAAAATACTCGTATATGAGATACTTTTTTATAAATTCAAGATTTTTTTTTTTGTATTTCTAAAATTATTGAAGCAGACATAAATGATTGAATATCGTCTCGTGCAATCGATCCACATCTACCTGCTCATTTCACTTTAACAGCAAAGCGTTAATACAGGGGTGTATATAGTTTCTTGGAAGAAAGGGGCCGGTGACCCACCTCTAATCAGTGATGCATTCGAAAGTAATAAATATCTTAGCAAAACTACTCGGTTTTCAATCAAGTGTCCTTTGATGTTAAGTGTCGAACCTATAGTAGAAAATGAAATATACCTAATAATAACTAGGGTTAGGTGGCAACCCTACCTGAAAGTAATTTCGTTTGTATACGGCCAAAACTACTTTTCATTCGATACCTATATTGGCATATTTTGCTCAATAATTGAACAAAAATTGAGAAAGGTGGCAACCCTGTAAGTCGCCCGAAGTGCCAACACCCATGTTGAAAGTCTTAGAATGCAAAATACTTTCTTTATGCCAAGTTTTATCTAAATGACTTAACTCGTTCCCGTGATATTGGTCGATATACTTAGAAATAATTAAAATGGTTTTAGGTGGCAACCATAAATGAAAATATTTTCGTTTGCCAACGGTCCAACATTGTCGTTAGCATACGGTCAAAACTACACAGCTTTCATTTGATACCCACTTGTGCATATCTTACTCAATATTAAAAAAAAATTGAGAGAAGTGGCAACCCTGTAAAACGACGGAAGTGGCAACACCCAAGTTGAAAGTCTTAGAATGAAGCATGTTATCTATATGTTAAATTGATACGAATTGCTTCACCCGTTCCCGAGTATTGGCCGGTATATGAAGGAATAAATAAAATATTTATATGAAGGAATAAATAAAATATGGGTTTAGGTGGCAACCCTGCATGAAAATATATTCGTTGGTGTAAGATAATTCGAGCAGCAGAGCTAAACCGCAATGGTATAATATTTTACAAGAGAGTGCAATTGCTGGCGTATGCCGATGAAATTTATAGCGAAAAAAGTGGGTCTAGCGGTCAACGATTACAATACGAAGTATCTGCTTTCATCAAAGAAAGAATCGGCGCACCTGCGCCTTTGCAGCCAAGTCACCGTTGATATCTACAAATTTGAAACGGCGAGGGACTTCGTCTACTTGGGAACCAGGATTAACACCGAAAATAATATCAGTCTAGAAATCCAACGGAGAATCGCTCTTGCCAACAAGTTTTACTTTGGGCTAAGTAGGGAATTGAGAAGTAAAGTCCTCTCTCGACAACCGAAGATCCCGCTCTATAAGTCTCTCATCATACCAGTCCATCAAGAGAAGAAGAGATGGCCCTTAGAGTATTCGAGAGAAAAGTTCTCCGGAAGATTTATGGTCCTTCCCGTGATGCCAACGGCGAGTATTGTAGGAGCTACACGAGTTTTGCGCAGACCTGACCATAGTTCAGCGGATTAAGGCCCAAAGGCTCCGCTGGTTGGGTCATGTTATGCTAATGGACAAAGAAGCTCCAGCACAGAAGCTATTCCTATCGACACCCGAATTCGGAGAGCAGAAGAAGGGGGAGGCCTCGACTGAGATGGAAACAATAAAAGTGGAGTATAACTTGAACTCCCTTGGGGTTTCCAATTGGCGCAAGTTATCGCTAAAAAGGAATGACTGGCATACTTTGATACGAAATGGCCAAAATCGACCCAGCGGTTAAGCGTCAATATATGACGCAAGCCAAGATTAGTAAGTATAATAATAAATCTGCTGGAAACAAGACATACTACTCCTAGAAAAATCCAATTCCATATACAAAAGGTGCTCTAATTAAGATGGCGATGTCCTAGGATTGGACCACCTAATCCAACTAAGAGACTCCATGGAACAGCCACACAAGAGTTTTTTTCCAAAAAAGGACCAACTATATTACTCCAGTTGGAGTACAAAGCGTATCGAGAGAGGAACGCCTTTCCCTACTCTCGCTTCACATCGGAGTACTCTATAGGGTATTAATTGTTTATAGGTGGTCCAATCCTAGGACATCGCTATGCTAATTGGACCACTTTTTTGTATGAGATTGAACTATTAGTGGATACTCCGAATATTTTTCCATTTTGCAGGGTTTCAGCCCCCTTAATTTATTTCCTACTCAAATTTCATCCTCCTTAAAAAATTTGCATCGCATCCTAAAAAGTTACCTGCAAAAAATTGTATGCTAAACCCATAGACAAAGGGACATGCGAGCATATGGCGATCATATAATCAAGTATTAATCAAAAACCCCTTCTTCACTCCAACTCTCACTACACCCCTGTGCCAATACACAACTGTCTGCTTGCCGCTGTTGCCACTTATTGCCGTGGCAACGATACCAGCGAAAATAACCAGGTTAAGCTACCAGCGATGCTACGGCTGACTTCTTTGCGTTTCAATCCCACTCCAATTTTTCCCCATAGCCCACGCGCATATTTAGGTTTTTTTTCTTTCAAATTTTCTTTCATTTGTTTGCATTATGGATTTGCTGAGCTTAAAGTGGCTTCGACATTTTGGCCTCTGCCATTGAAATGCTGTACCTACTGGTGGGAAAACGAAAGCGAGCATTACCTCCTCACGCCCACACTTTTAGTATAAAATCAGCTTTGTTGTCATTGTTCTTATTTGCATTCATTGCTTTCATCAGGTTCCATTCGGTAGTCAGGGCTATTGTTTGCTTAGGGATTTTGGCGTTGACTGGAAAGAGACTTTTGCCACAACGGCTTGGTTATTTGCATTGTCAAGCGTAAAATATTATCTTTTTCGGTTCGCATTGTTTGAACTTTAAGCTGAAAATTGTTTAGGCAACCAGTGAACAGGTTGGTGGAGATCTTTTTGTGTGTGGGCCACGAGAGAAAAGTAGCTGGCTGCCTTGCATTGTTTTAACTTTGCTGTCAACTTCTATAGTTAGAAAATATTTTTGTTGTTGTTGTTGCTTGATATTGGGTTGTGTTTGGTTATATTATTTTCTTATTGATATAAAAATTAGTCTGAGGGCAAATATTCTTAATTGAAGTTAAATGTGTTGGTTTAGACTTTGTAAAGGCCTTATGTTTCGATAACGACGATGGGAATTTTTGTGGGTTCGATTTAAGTTTTAAATATTTAATAACATACAAAGTATAGAGATATATAAGATTACTTGAGGGTCCGACAGGCGATGTCCTGTCGAAAAGTCCACTCATTGGAATCTGGAAAAATTGACTGTATTCCTATTCATCCTTGCTTCCCTATTTCCCCCTTTTTTCGAGGTGTGAGAATTAATCTTATTTAACTCTTCAAAAATTTTCAATATTCTATCATGATTACTTCCAGAGATATGCAGTGCCACGCCCACTTCAACCATTGGTCTGGATTGTGAAATCCTCGATGTGTAGCACATTCATGTTTCTGGCGCAACAAAAATTTGTAAAAAGTGAACTTTTAAATTAAAAAAAAATGTTTGTTTAGCCAGAAACATGAATATGTTGCATGACACCATGGCGTATACGTAACAATTTTGCTACACATTCATGTTTCCGGCAAAACGAAAATTTTAAAAAATTTAAAAATTCAGTCTTTATAAATTTTTGTTGAGCAAGAAACATGAATGTGTAGCGCATTCGTTTTTCTGGTACAATTATTCATGAAAATGGCATTGAAAATTTCCGGGCTTTCCTTGTACTTTGGAAACTCAGGATTTTCGTGAATCGTAGAGAAAAGAGAGGTTAATTACGTGAGCCTAATAACTAAAATCTGGAAAATTGGCACATTCATGCCTCTGGCAAGCGAGAGACGATATTAAGCCACCAAGTTTAGCATGGTATTGCCATGGTATATCTCGATACCAATTTCAAGTTGTCTGTCATGAACCCTTTTAGGAGATATTTACCTTGGAAAATTTAGCTTTTATGGAAGATGCCACTCCTCTTTTTCCGATGACGCCCCCTATTTTCTGTGGAGGAATTAAGCTTGTTTCAGTTATTTCTAAGTTCAAGCAATACACACCTGGCCACATTTTGGTAGATATCTCGGAAACGGGTTCCCATATGGAACTAAGAGCTACTCTCTGTTGAAATTCTCATCAACCTCATATCCGGTCAAGGACTGTCAATTTCGACATCACTCCCCTAAACTTTCGGTGAGTATTTTTGTCGTTAACAACTACAACAACAACAACAACAGGGTCACACCTGATTCGCATTATGGAATATTATATCTCGGAGACGGGTTCCCTTATGGGACTAAGAACTATCCTCTGTTAAAAATCGTATCAACCCCTTTCATTTGTTAGCCACATTCTACAAGCACCCTCTAGGTCCACACCTGATCCACATTATGGTAGATATACTAGGTTCCTACATGGGACTTGAAACTTATTTCTGTTAGTAGCTACTCTCATTAATACCTCTTATTTGACACCCATATCGCAGAAATACCATCTAGAGTCACAACTGGGCCACAATTTTCTCCGACCGTTCGATTTTAAGTGTGTTCCATTAGTCGACCGCAGTTGCCCAATATCGCCCAAAATGAAAATTTGCGAAGATGAAAAGATATTTAGGAACGAAAAAGCTCTTTTTTTATTTCTATACCTTACCGTTTAACAAATTTTCAAATCAAAGGAAGGTACAGTATTTTTAAAACTACATATGAATCATCCAAGCAGCCCACCACCACCCAACAAACCTCCTCTCTCCCTGCTGTTTGCTGCTTGACTCGTAGTTTTGCTACCTGCACCTCCACCACCACCTAATACACCTCCCACAGCACTGCCTAGTCCACCAGCAGTTCTTGAGCCAGGATTTCCTCCAGCAGCACCACCACCACCACCTAAAGCATTACCAGCATCACCCAGCGTGCCACCAAGTGTATCACCAACTACATCGGTCAATGGCGTCAGCAAACCACCTAAACTCTGGCAGGTAGTCGAAGTCAATGGTGTTAGAGATGCACCCAAAACGGAGAGCTCACAAAAACGAAAATCACTTTCAGCATTCAACTCGGTATCAACTTTTATGAAAGGTATGCCATTACCAGTTACGCTTTTGAAGAGCGAGTCTGATACAGACGCTTTCTTTTCATCTTTTCCGAATGACTTCGCGAACTTCACTAACATACCAATCAAGTTCGAGCGTACTTTCAAATCCTCAACACCACTTAATTGAGCCTCTGCTATGGGTTTACCAAATAAATCGTTTACATTAAACATATAACCAAGTTCATCGCCATGTGCCACAACTTCGGGATTGCTGTCAGCTGTTTTCTCCGAAACGATCGGCAAACCACGTAAGAAGTTGATACCCTTCGAGCGTGTGCCATTGTACTCGAAACTGTACATGAATGAGGGAGCAATTTGTGACCAAACTTGCGTTGTAAGAACGGCGGGTAAATTGAAGAGAATATCGGTAGTGGATTCGATAACCTGTCGAAGAGTGAAAGTGAAAAAGTAATCTATACAAGTACCACGTGGACCTACCTTCGACAACACCTGATCCAAATTAAGCGTTTCAGGCACCTTTAACAAATCGTTCAGTGTAGGCGTTAGCGCCGCACTCAACCCGGGTAGCATCGGTTTTGCTATTTCTCCTGTTACCTGATCAATGTTTAAGAACCCAGTCAAATCTTTCAATGCATCGGTTAGGGAACCAAGGAATTTTTCTGCCGATCCAAAAATTTGATTGATCTTATTGACGCTCACAGCATTTGCAGTTTCATGCTTCGTCACACCCGTTAGCAAAGGTATTGGCGTAAAGTTGCCGCTACGTAGCTGTTGTTCCGGCTCACCTTCGATTATGCTTGGCAGCGCACGCCCATCATTTTCGCCTTCTATATGTGGTGTAAATCCCACATTGCCTGATAGCCCTTTAACTAGGGCGCGACCTGCGAGACGTTCCGTTTGGACTTTGGAGTCGTTTTGTATGATGTCTTTGGCGGATTTCTGAAATGAGATAAAACATATTAAAGTAGGTAACAATGTCCGAAAATATTTTTTAATGTTAAGAAGGCTTCTATTGAGGTGGAAGTTTTTAGAACAAAAATCTCATTTATACTTAAAACCCGCGGTCGGCAGACAGTGCTCAGATAGATAAAGACAAAAATAATATTTTTTAATATTCTCCATCTCCTCATCTCGCGATTTTGTTCCCTTGAGACCTTCGAGGTGATTGAAACATAAGGAAGAAGAGCTATATTAGGACTAGACGATCTGCAAAAATGAATCTGGCGGCTTTCGATGATCGTTCCTTTCAAGCAATCGGAAGAAGGAATCAAGTGACTAAGTCCCCCAATGATCCGCGAGGGCATCTGAGTTTCTCAAATGTCTAAAAGACATCCTTCATTGGCGACTTAGAAGGCCTCGGCAGAGAGAAGTTATGCTAAGCTTAGGACCAAGAGGAAGGCGAACAACTATTGTGGATATCAAATACTGGGTACATTGAGGCCGGCTGGTGTCAACCGTCGGACATCATGGGTACGATCTTAACAGTCAAGGACAATAAACTTACTAGTCACATCAGCACTTTTTTTAAATTTTGACGTCATATTAGGCGGGGTATCGACAAATTTGTTCACATATGCGTCAAAACTGACCTGACTTAAGAGGGGACGTGGTAGTCACTTGTCCAAAACCAGAATCAGTGTTACAGAACGGGTCTGTGAATGCTTTCCTACCTTAGATTACTTCGCATTCAGTCCAAAAGTTTTCAATATCGCGGCACTTAGTGACATCTCTGAGATCTCTCAGGTCTCTGAGCAGCAGTGAAAGACAGAGAAGTTGCATGAAAGTCTCTAACTATCGCTCTATTCGCTAGGCTAGAGGACGTTATAATTATCTTTATATCAGGCCAAGACGACTAGTGGGACAACTGTCCGAAAACCTGAGAACCAAATTCATTTTGCTTGGCCTCTGGAACAATGACATTGTTGCTGCGCTTGTGAGAGCGCTATGATAACACTGACCAATCAGTGCATGTCTTTTGTTATGCTCAGTCGCTCACTTGCAAATAACGAGGCAACAATATATAGTACAATTTTGCTGGGGCCTGCTCTTTATTCCCTCGGTTCTTCAACATAGAGAGAGGTTTTCCCAGAAATCGTTCCGTAAACCTTTTTTTTTGTTATCGCTCTATTCTCTAGGCTCTTTGCCGAGAGAGAGAGAGAGAGAAAGAAGGGGAGAGAGAGAGAGAGAGATCTTAACAGAAATTATTTCAAAGAAATCTACTATTATTGTCTTGTTCTCTAGGCTCTTCTACAGATAGAGAGATTTTGACAGGAAACGTTGAAAAAAATCTTCAATTATAGCTCTCTTCGCTAGGCTCTTCTACAGAAAGAGACAGATGTTTACAAAAGACGTTCCGTAGAAATCTTTAGTTATCGTTGTTTTCTTCAGGCTCTTCCATAGAGAGAGAGAGAGAGAGAGAGATCTTGAAAAAGAACGTTCCATAGAAGTCTTTACTTTTCGTTCCATTCTCCGGTACCAAAGTTTCTTGGCATGATCTTCCGTCTGTACTCAGAAGCAAACTATATGCGTGGGTGTATGACGTGATTGTCGTGATACACTTGGGGATCGCTAGCATAACAAATCGACAACTCAAGAGTATGTTTTTATCAGCCTATGCAAGCTTATCGCTTTTTTTCAAGGTCACTTAAAATTATTGAAATATGTCACTTTCACTTTCCTATCTTTTCTCACTCTCCTTTGATCTTACACACAAACTCGCACAACTTCATATCTACCTCTCTTAGACACTGCACAATTGTTAACTCATTCGTTGTGGGACAACCGTTTATGGTGGCCACCTCTTCGACACTCTGCACCGGTTCCTTATCAGTAGCATATTGCGAAAGCGCTGAACCTGACATTGCCACCACACCCGATACATCGCTAGCTGAACGCGCTGAGCGTGACATTGATAAATACATTGCACTCGCAGCACCTGAACCATGGCCAATGGCCTTAATTTGCTTTGGATCACCGCCAAAATGATGAATATAATCGGTGACCCAACGTAATGCCGCAGCCATATCAAATATAGCCAAGTTACCATCAAATTCCTTGGTACCATCACCCATAATACCCAAAGAACCGAGACGATACTGTGGTGCCACAACTATAACACCTTGTTGAGCCATAGGCGTAGCATCATATTGTGCTGCAGAACCATAACGAAAACCACCCGGATGTATCCATACATAGACTGGTAAACCGGTCGTTTCATCGGGCATACGTGGTGTATAAACATTCAGCAACAAACAATTCTCATCGCCCACTATGCGACGTGGATTATAGGGATCCGGTTGCAGGCATGGTGATCCATGTTGTGTAGCATTGATATCACCAGCCATGCGCTTGTAAACGGGACGCGCATAACGTAACAAACCGATAGGTGGCTGAGCATAGTGCATGCCAAGAAAGGAGTAAATGCCGGTGCGGGTATTACGAAAACCCTCGACGCGCGCATCACGATTAAAAGTGCGCGTAAAGACTACGGGATCGTCTGGTGGTGGCGCTTTCGATTGTCGTCCACCCACAATACGTTTGACGCGATGATGCGCGTATTCACGTTCTACGCGCGTAGCATCACACAAATTTAATTGAACGCATGAGAAAAGTATTAACAAAAAAACTAGTTTAACTGCGATAAATTTGGTATTTAATAGCTCTACTTGCAACGACGACGGCTTAGACATAACGAACTGTATTGCTTAGTACGCAAACTCGGTTTGAGGCTGTTTTTGTTTTTACCAGTTATGCACTCATCAAGCTTTTACGGTGAATGCCATTCACTGACTGACTGACGCTTTGCTTTGATATTGAGCTAGCGTTTTGGTTCAGCAATTGGCGTGTGAGCAACTACCGGCTCAATTATTGACGCATACGGGTATATACCTACATACATACGAGTATATAGATAAGTAGCGTGCGCTTTGCGATATGTTGGAATATCTGAGTGATTTGCGCACAACGGAAGGGGCCTGTTCTGAATGCTGATTAGTTTTCAATATTTTGCTTTGTTTATACCTTTTTTTCAGTTTTATTTTGCTCAGCGCTTTCGGTGATATAAAAAACTTTTGGTGTTTAATAATTTTATACCACTTTGCAAATTTCTGAGAAAAGGTTGTATATTAGATCATATTGTCAAGAAAAAATTTAACCCCCCCCCCCCCGGTCCGAATATTTACTTGTTGGAGATTTCAAAAATGGAAACAAAAATTTTGGCACCCTGTAAAAACCACAAAATTCGTATTTTGCTTATAGCTTTTCTATCTGGTCTTTGATTTCAACAAGAAATATATTGCTGTAAAGGTTTTAACCCTTGCCATATTTCGTCCATATATGTAAGTCATTTATCTAAGCGGTCAACTTAAGCTTTTCTGCAAATTTATTTAAAACCAACACCCTGTATTAAACAAAAAATTTAGAATAAAGTTGTAGCCTTAAGTAACATTTTTAATATAGACAATTGGATCTTATTATCAAAAAATATTTAAAATATTTCACACGCGGTTAAATATATACCTAGATTTGAATAAAGAAAATGATATTTTCAAATACAGGGTGTTGACTTTGGCATGATGGACCAATAGTCTCTATGGATAAAATGTTGCCTTGGTCAAAACCTTTCATTAATGTATCAGTTGTGTAAATCGAACGTAAAATGTAAAATTACAAAAAAAAATATAATTTTGCTGCTTTTACAGGGTGACAAAAAATAAAAAAAAATAAAACTTTTTTTTTAATTATAATTTCTTTTCACAAATTATTCTTTGCCACAAATTTTATCTTTGAATTAAAATTTTTTTTTAGTAAAACTAGAACAACAGCTGAACTTGTTCAATACCTTTATAAAAATGTATAATTTTGGAAAATCGAAAGTAAAAATAGAAATTATTGAACAAAATCAAACTCTAAAACCTTGGACACAGGGTGACAAAAAAATAAAATAAAAATACAAAAATTATTGCTTTCCACGAATTGTTCTTTGCCACAAAGGTTTGCCTTAAATTTAATTTTTTTTTAAATACAGGGTGTAGGCTTTAGTAAAACTCGAATAAAACCTGAAATTGGCATGAGGGACCAATAGCCTCTATGGATGACATGTTGCCTTAGTGAAAATCTATCAAAAAATGTATTATTTTTTTAAATTGAAAGGTAAATATGGAAGTTATGAAAAAAAACTATTTTGCTGTTACAGGGTGACAAAATAATAAAATAAATAAAAAATAATTGAAATATAATTTCTTTTCACTCACTATTTTTGGCCGCAAATGTTTGCCTTGAATTTTAATTTTTTTTCAAATACAGGGTGTAGGCTTTAGTAAAACTAGAATAAAACTTGACCAAAACATTTCTAAAAATGTATTATTTTTTGAAAATCGAACGCAAAATATAGAAATTATTGAAAAAAAGTCAGTTTTTCATTTTTTTAAATTGAAAGTAAAATATGGAAGTTATGAAAAAAAAAAACTATTTTGCTGTTCCAGGGTGACAAAAAAAATAAAATAAAAAAATTTTGAAGCATAATTTCTTTTCACGCATTATTCTTTGCCGCAAATGTTTGCCTTGAATTTAAATTTTTTCCAAATACAGGGTGTTGGTTTTAGTAAAACTTGAACAAAAGCTGGACTTTTCATGATGGATCAATAGTTTTATTTGAGTGAAATGTTGCCTTGGCCAAAACCTTTCTAAAAATGTATTATTTTTTGAAAATCGAACTTAAAATATAGAAATTATTGAAAAAAGTCAATTTCGCTGTTTTTACAGGGTGACAAAACAATAAACAAATTTTGAAATATAATTTCTTCTAACGCATTATTATTTGCCGGAAATGTTTGCCTTGAATTGACAATTTTTTTTATCAAATACAGGGTAAAATATAGAAACTACGGAAAGAGAAAAACAAATTTCGTTGTTTTTACAGGGTGACAAAAAATAAAGAAATACATTTTTTTTTTAATATAATTTGTTTTTCACGCATTATTCTTTGCCGCAAATGTTAGCCTCGAATTTTAAATTTTTTTTTTAAATACAGGGTGTTGGTTTTAGTAAAGCTAGAATAAGAGCTGAACTTGGGATGATGGATCAATAGTTTCTAAAAATGTATTAAAAAGCAATTTCACTGTTTTTACAGGGTGAAAAAATTAATAATTTTTTTCTTAGATCATCTCGCTTAAGTGTTTATTTGGCTGCTCAGTGAAGATGTTGGTTTCTTGGACCACAGAATGTTTCTACCTAAATTTTTCATTAAAATCTCCCGTTTTCGTCTCTTTCCCAGGTCAAATAGAGCAGGTCTTACGAAACGTTGGGCAAGCGGGTGTCTCTTCCCTCTATACCTTCACCAACAATACCTACGTGATCACTCTCGTTCTCATCTATTTTGACGGTCTTCAAAATTTTGCCATTACTGACCACAACTGGGTATATAATGTTTGATTCTACGGTAGCTAGTAGGTATTTATCGTGTTTTATTTTATACATATTTTTTTTTTTTTCGTTGATATAATTAGCGTTCGTGTTTGGTAATTTTATACACTTCTATTTAATTAGTTATCAACGAGAATTTGCTATGAAATGAAATTGAAATTGTTTTTAGAAATTCACTGATTTATTTTAGGTCAGTTTCTGTATATAATATCCGATTTGGCGTCATAATGAAGTCACACAAACTTTTTTGTTTCTGTCAGAAGTTGACTTTGTCGATTCGAGGTGGTGACAAAATTTTTTTTGTTAATTTTTCATCGAGTTGGGTGCTAGTTCTCGTTGTGCATAAACATAAGGTTAATTCTTTTTAACCTGTCGTAACCATGGAAAACTAGTAAATAAAACAATTTTCGATTTAAATTTTGCTAGCTTTGTGAAGCATTTGCGGTTTGTCTTGAATTACCTTTTTGTTCATCTCTAATATTTGTATATCTAATGATACATATGTAGATCTCACAGATCTTATATACAAATATACCACACCACTTTATTTTTAATTAACAAATCAAACCAGTAATTTAATATATTTTGTACACTGTGCAAAAAAACCCGCAGCTATCAACACGGAACGTGACAAGTGATTCAAGTAGCTGCCAATGACATCAAATATGTATTACAGTAGCTGTTTAATTTTTTTCATTTATCACTTCATCTATTTTTAATTCATTTTTTTA
Organism: Campiglossa producta; assembly: GCA_964058755.1. Classification (NCBI taxonomy): domain Eukaryota; kingdom Metazoa; phylum Arthropoda; class Insecta; order Diptera; family Tephritidae; genus Campiglossa; species Campiglossa producta. The sequence goes on along the minus strand of CAXKVI010000788.1, from coordinate 27,640 downwards.
TGCTTGTTGTCAATGTGATTGTGATGACATGCAACGTTAATTATTTTTTTTGGAATATGAAAATAAAAATGCACTTGCATACGTAATTAGTTACTCAGATCAAACTATGAACATTCATATGTGAGGCTCGTCTGAATGGAAATTTTGTAAATGATATGCGATATGAGAAAAAATATAGAAAAAGTAAAGAAATGAAAGTTCTGGTGTAATATACTCTGAGTTTGTTTTTGGGAAAAACTGCGAAATAATGGCTTTGGGGGGTTCTGTTTAACTTTTTTTTTTAATTTTATTTAACATATTTTCAATTTTACTTAAATTTTTTTACTGTATTTATTTTTATAATTTTGTTTATTTTTATTTAATTTTTTTTTTTGTTTTTTAATTTTATTTTATTTTATTTTATTTTATTTTATTTTATTTTATTTTATTTTATTTTATTTTATTTTATTTTATTTTATTTTATTTTATTTTATTTTATTTTATTTTATTTTATTTTATTTTATTTTATTTTATTTTATTTTATTTTATTTTATTTTATTTTATTTTATTTTATTTTATTTTATTTTATTTTATTTTATTTTATTTTATTTTATTTTATTTTATCTTATTTTATTTTATTTTATTTTATTTTATTTTATTTTATTTTATTTTATTTTATTTTATTTTATTTCATTTTATTTTATTTTATTTTATTTTATTTTATTTTATTTTATTTTATTTTATTTTATTTTATTTTATTTTATTTTATTTTATTTTATTTTATTTTATTTTATTTTATTTTATTTTATTTTATTTTATTTTATTTTATTTTATTTTATTTTATTTTATTTTATTTCATTTTATTTTATTTTATTTTATTTTATTTTATTTTATTTTATTTTATTTTATTTTATTTTATTTTATTTTATTTTATTTTATTTTATTTCATCACCGTTGAAAGCTATTATTTATATATTTACTTAGACTTCAATTTCGCATTTTTTCTTCTTATTTATTTATCTACTTCAATGCTTGCGCCATTGGCCAACTTTCCTAAATCCCCATATACTTAGATTTATATTCATTTGAATGCATTTGTGGCAATTTAATGCAATATTTTAATTTGAATTTTTGAATTTTATTTCGTTTCAAATGCAGAGCTTGAACGCCGTCAGCAGCAAAGGGATCGATTGAGTGGAATGCCTATTTGGGATTTTCAATGAATGCAATCAAGTGAACTAAGTTATAAAATATTCAGATTTTTATTTATATATGTAAATACCCTACAGCGAAAGCAACTAGTTGAAGAAAACTACTTTACAACTAGTTGGTGCCCAACTCGTCAGTGTTTTGTCTTTTTTCCATATAAGCAACTGGTATTTTTTACGTGTTGATGTCCTAGGAAATGCCAATTGTCAAATTTCGACCAGAACATACCAATCATCTACTAGTCAAGATCTACTAGAATTATACTAGTTATAAAATACCAGACCCATACTAGTTCAACCTGGACTAGTATGATTTTCATAAAATGAACTAGTCTACATACTACTCCAAAAAGCATTGATGATTTCAACCAGAATTTTCATGACTTACCCTTTATTTTATCATTTGCCTTTATTTTCATGTTTATTCTTAAAAAAGCAGCGACTATTTGTATTTACCCTATCACGAAAAAGCATCTATGAATTATAAGAGAAAAAATAAGCAAACGAAACGAATGAATTTTGTATTTTTTAACTGGTATGATTTCATCCAGAAAATTATAGTTTTATATTTTTTGTGGAGCTAAAAGTAAGAGTCCTTCTAAAAATTTTTTGGTTCTTAGAACCAAGTGGCAAACCAAGCCACACCTTAATGTGCATATGCATATGCACATGTGTGTCATGTGGAGTTGCATGAGTATCGGATTACTGCTAAACTGCGATTGTCTTATGCTTTGAATACCAAAAATTTTACTCTTTTCGTACTGTCGTATCTTGTCCAAGAGTCTTACTTTATAACTTCACAAAAAGATATGTCGATAGCTGATGCATTCTGCTTTTACTTATTTCATTTTGTACTCAATTCGAAAGTTTACATACGATTTATTTATTCTGCTATTTACATATGTATCTAAATAATTGAATTTATTGAATTTCTATTTTAATTTACCAAAAGCTTTTTTTTATCCTTAACGAATGTGTAACCACAATGATTGTTGGTGTTGGTCTATTTTATTGTGGTTGCCTAGGAAATAAATCTTTTCAGAAATTAAGTAACTGGAGAATTTATATTGTAGTGGTTTGTAAAATAAATATTTTTTTGCATGTATCTTAAAAATTTTACTCGCTATTTAAACAATTCTTGGTTATCCGTTCGAAAGTACAAACTTATTCAAAACTCATTTAAACTATTCTTCCAAGATATGTGGATAGCGATTGACATATTTGAAAAAAAAAAAAAAACCGCGTGTAGCCAGTACACGTGAAAGAAGTTAACTTCTTAAATTCAGAAATAACTAAAAAGGAATAAGGTGTATTCGAGAATGGTTTAGATGCACAATTTCTCACTTCCGGGAAGTGGACCAGGGAACTGATAAATTCGAAAATATCTTATACATGGTGCGTTTTACTTCAAATTCGGTACGTGGGTAGAATTATGCCTAACTTAACAGGGGCCTATACGAATGGGATGTAGAGCAAGAGGGCGTGGTAGATGGAAAGAGGGGAATCAATAGAAAAACGGAGGGAGATAATGTGAAGGCGAAGAAAGATAGAAAGGAGAGTTTTAAAAGGGGTTGTAAATTGCGACTAGGTGGAAACCCTGCATATCTAGCTCCATATTAGGGTGGCAACCCTGTAAACCGCTCTAAGTGGCAACATCCATGTATATAATCTTAGAATGAATCATATTGTCTTTATGCCAAATGTTATCCAAATCGGTCGAGCAGTTCCCGAGATATGCGGAAAAATAAATAAATTCGTTTAGGTGACAACCCTAAGTGGCAACCCTGTTTGAAATTATCTTATTTGGAATACGGTCGAAAAGACCTTTCATTTGATACCCAAATTGGCTTATCTAGCAGTATATTAAGAAAAAGAATAGTAGGCAACCCTGTAAACCACCCTAAGTGGCAACACCCATGTATATAATCTTAGAATGAATCAAGTTGTCTATACGCCAAATTTTATCCAAATCGGTCTAGCAGTTCCCGAGATATACGAAAGTATAAATAAATTGCGGTTAGGTGGCAACACTGCTTGGAATTGTCATATATGAAATACGGCCGAAAATTCCTTTCATTTGATACCCATATCGACATATCTAGCTCTATATTAAAAAAATTGGGATAGGTGGCAACCCCCATGAATTCTGCTGCTCGGCCTAACTATTACAATTTGTGCAATGTTAGCTAGATCCTAGAATTTCACCTCCTATTTGATTTGCACAGCTAAAAATCGTGGTGAAGATCACATACGCCTGAATGTATGCAACACACGCCTGAAAGTCGTCTACAATTTCTATTTCCGTTGCATAATTTCCCTTGCATTATCAGCCATTTTCTAAAAATTTACTTCCAATCAAAACTTCATATCGCCGCCTAAGAAGTTAACTTCAAAAACTTGGAACGTTTAGCGGATTTGTTTTCAATAGAAGGTTATAAGAAAAGCGAAAAAGCTTGAGAAACCCCGGAAATTTAAATCTTTTATTTTTTCATAATAACTTATCCAAATAGCAAATGAAATTACCAACGATAATGATAATGATATTGAAAAAAAACCGGATGCGAGCAGACTTTCTGAAGAGAAGATGCCCGCCCTTGGAGCTTTCCACATATTTATCTCTCCATGAAATTCAAGTAAGACAGTTTTCTTACACTTCAATAAAAAAGCAAATAAAAATTACACTCAACACGCACGAAAGCTTTCGAAGAGCGTTGCAAATTGTTGCTGAAAAGAATAAGAAATTCGGCAAACGAGTAAAGTGGTGAAATCAAAGCTGATCTATAGAGCAAATATTGTATTTTGAATGCTGCAACTTCGCATACAATGGGCATGCTTGAATAGTGGAAAAAATAGGCGAACAAATAGAGTCAAGCGGACAATGCACAAGAGATGAGCACACACACATGGTGCACACGCTGCCAACACTTTACTGCACAAACTAAGCTCTGCATGCATTAATACAACTGTACATTTAGTAGAGCTTTAGTAGTTTTCAATGGAAACTAGTTCAAACTAAAGCCACGCCGCTAGCAAGGATATGTGTGTCCCGGATTTTAGGATCGTTGTTTGTATTTTTTTTTTTATTGCACTTTATGTGTCTCTTATTGTGAGTGTGTGGACGTGTGTGTGTGTTAGTATTTGTACAGCAATTTGAATAAATAAATACAATTTGCTTACAAACGAATTGCAAACAATTGAGGAGGGTAACGCTGGGCGTGCCGCAGTAAAAAATCTAAATATTATTGAATTGCTTGAATGGCTGACTAACGGACTGACTCACTATAACAAAATCATTGAAATACTTTGAGTGTTGAGATATGTTTGTTGCTCGACCCTTCAAATGCCTATATACCTGGTACATACATAACCAACAAAGGATTTTTTTTGTACTTTGTGGCTTTTTACTCTCGCTTTTTTGCTTGTTGCCTCGGGCCAAGGGCGTTTTTATCTGCAATTTTTTGAATAACAAAATTTGGCGCAGTGCTCCAATTTTTATTTGATTTTTCATCATTATCACTACCATTATCATTATCATTATCATTATCATTATCATTATCATTATCATTATCATTATCATTATCATTATCATTATCATTATCATTATCATTATCATTATCATTATCATTATCATTATCATTATCATTATCATTATCATTATCATTATCATTATCATTATCATTATCATTATCATTATAATTATCATTATCATTATCATTATCATTATCATTATCATTATCATTATCATTATCATTATCATTATCATTATCATTATCATTATCATTATCATTATCATTATCATTATCATTATCATTATCATTATCATTATCATTATCATTATCATTATCATTATCATTATCATTATCATTATCATTATCATTATCATTATCATTGTCATTATCATTGTCATTATCATTATCATTATCATTATCATTATCATTATCATTATCATTATCATTATCATTATCATTATCATTATCATTATCATTATCATTATCATTATCATTATCATTATCATTATCATTATCATTATCATTATCATTATCATTATCATTATCATTATCATTATCATTATCATTATCATTATCATTATCATTATCATTATCATTATCATTATCATTATCATTATCATTATCATTATCATTATCATTATCATTATCATTATCATTATCATTATCATTATCATTATCATTATCATTATCATTATCATTATCATTATCATTATCATTATCATTATCATTATCATTATCATTATCATTATCATTATCATTATCATTATCATTATCATTATCATTATCATTATCATTATCATTATCATTATCATTATCATTATCATTATCATTATCATTATCATTATCATTATCATTATCATTATCATTATCATTATCATTATCATTATCATTATCATTATCATTATCATTATCATTATCATTATCATTATCATTATCATTATCATTATCATTATCATTGTCATTATCATTGTCATTATCATTATCATTATCATTATCATTATCATTATCATTATCATTATCATTATCATTATCATTATCATTATCATTATCATTATCATTATCATTATCATTATCATTATCATTATCATTATCATTATCATTATCATTATCATTATCATTATCATTATCATTATCATTATCATTATCATTATCATTATCATTATCATTATCATTATCATTATCATTATCATTATCATTATCATTATCATTATCATTATCATTATAATTATCATTATCATTATCATTATCATTATCATTATCATTATCATTATCATTATCATTATCATTATCATTATCATTATCATTATCATTATCATTATCATTATCATTATCATTATCATTATCATTATCATTATCATTATCATTATCATTATCATTATCATTATCATTATCATTATCATTGTCATTATCATTGTCATTATCATTATCATTATCATTATCATTATCATTATCATTATCATTATCATTATCATTATCATTATCATTATCATTATCATTATCATTATCATTATCATTATCATTATCATTATCATTATCATTATCATTATCATTATCATTATCATTATCATTATCAATATCATTATCATTATCATTATCATTATCATTATCATTATCATTATCATTATCATTATCATTATCATTATCATTATCATTATCATTATCATTATCATTATCATTATCATTATCATTATCATTATCATTATCATTATCATTATCATTATCATTATCATTATCATTATCATTATCATTATCATTATCATTATCATTATCATTATCATTATCATTATCATTATCATTATCATTATCATTATCATTATCATTATCATTATCATTATCATTATCATTATCATTATCATTATCATTATCATTATCATTATCATTATCATTATCATTATCATTATCATTATCATTATCATTATCATTATCATTATCATTATCATTATCATTATCATTATCATTATCATTATCATTATCATTATCATTATCATTATCATTATCATTATCATTATCATTATCATTATCATTATCATTATCATTATCATTATCATTATCATTATCATTATCATTATCATTATCATTATCATTATCATTATCATTATCATTATCATTATCATTATCATTATCATTATCATTATCATTATCATTATCATTATCATTATCATTATCATTATCATTATCATTATCATTATCATTATCATTATCATTATCATTATCATTATCATTATCATTATCATTATCATTATCATTATCATTATCATTATCATTATCATTATCATTATCATTATCATTATCATTATCATTATCATTATCATTATCATTATCATTATCATTATCATTATCATTATCATTATCATTATCATTATCATTATCATTATCATTATCATTATCATTATCATTATCATTATCATTATCATTATCATTATCATTATCATTATCATTATCATTATCATTATCATTATCATTATCATTATCATTATCATTATCATTATCATTATCATTATCATTATCATTATCATTATCATTATCATTATCATTATCATTATCATTATCATTATCATTATCATTATCATTATCATTATCATTATCATTATCATTATCATTATCATTATCATTATCATTATCATTATCATTATCATTATCATTATCATTATCATTATCATTATCATTATCATTATCATTATCATTATCATTATCATTATCATTATCATTATCATTATCATTATCATTATCATTATCATTATCATTATCATTATCATTATCATTATCATTATCATTATCATTATCATTATCATTATCATTATCATTATCATTATCATTATCATTATCATTATCATTATCATTATCATTATCATTATCATTATCATTATCATTATCATTATCATTATCATTATCATTATCATTATCATTATCATTATCATTATCATTATCATTATCATTATAATTATCATTATCATTATCATTATCGCGGAAGCGCTCCTCAATTCACCACCTGAGAAGGAGCCCGATAGCGAAACCGATATCCCCCGGGAAAGCAAAGAGTGACCAATTTTATGGATTTTCATATGGAGTTTTCGAAATCTGTAGAAATATACAGAAATATTGCCAACTACGAATGTGTATCTAATAAATCATTTCCACCCCTTGATATCTCTTTCACACATTGAGTACCTGGTTAATTTGTTATTCTCTGCACGCCACAGGATAATTTTCTAAATATAAATGTGATAAGCCTTTTACCATAAATTTTTCAACATTTCAACAAGCTGTCACATATAAATACTCATAAATCAATTAATCTCGTACCTCGCATGTGAACGGCACCAAAACCCAACTAATCCCACCAATGAGCAATTAAAACAACCACCAATTAGGGAACATTCATTTTAATTCATTAAATGCATGTATATTTGTACTTAGATATGATTTTATTATATACCCTTTCATACATATATACCTGAGCTTTACATTTGTTGGAAAATGGAAATGTTAGAAAATGACTGTAACAACCGCTTATGTAGTTATGTATTTATGTGGCTAGGTAGCTTAACTGAGTGACTTACAAAATCCAACCGGAAATAAAACAAACAAAAGTCTGAAGTATATATGCTCATAAACGTAACGGAAGTTGAGGCGACGGAAATAGAAATGAATCAAAATGTTAAAGAATATAAAATGACAAACTTAAGAAATGTGAAACGAGGGCAGTCGTCATGCAGATGTATGCCGGGTATGTGGAAATGAGTAATATTTGCAACCGCTTAGGTACTACTTATCAGAGATTGGTACAATATTATTATACTACATAATTTTCATATCGTCGCTCTCTTGCCAGAGGCGTGTTTGAGTTAAGAGACTCACGTGATTAACCTCTCGTTTCCCTATGATTCACAAAAATCCTGGATTTCCAAAGTACAAAGAACACAAAATTGTTACGTATACGCCATGATGTCTCTTGTTGAGTGCAACACATTCATGTTTCTGGCAAAACGAAAATTTGAAAACATTTGAAAATTCAGATTTTAAACATTTTCGTTGCGCCAGAAACATAACATTTTTAATCGATAAATTTCATTTTAAAATATAATTTTTCAACTGACAAAACTGACTTTAAATTGAATATTTCTTATTTTAATGTCCAAAAGCTAGGGATGAAGCATCATTTTTTGTTGGGTGTACTTGTTGTCAATTCGAAAAAATCTTACACACATTTTAAAATTCAACACGGCACATAAAACTTGAGATTCATTAAACGGATGTTGTATTTATATGCGCGTTTAATGAGCAAACGTGCGTACGAACAAAATGCCTAAGCACACATTCTCGCATACATACATACATACGTAGAAAAACCCGTACAACGGATTTACCAGTGAAAGTGGTAGAATGCACGATTGCACACACACGTAAGCCACCTGAAAGTGTAAGTGACGGTTGTGTAAGGGAAACTAGAAATGGTGATAGAAAGTTGGTGGCAAATAGTAGCAACTGCTGTCAAAATGCTTTCTCGAGCACTGCAACGGTAACGTAAAATGAGGTGAATGAGTGAATAAAATCGTCTACATGCGGATGGATGTATTTCGTGCGCCTAAAATTATGTTTCTAGATGCTGTTAAAAAGGCAAAGCTGGGTATGGATGTGTTGAGGGCAGAAAATCATGGAAGTGAAAAATTTGGTTTTTAAAGAAAAAAAATTCAAATTTATTAATAAAACAAATTAACAATGCCATGAGATAGATTAAATTATAGTTAGATAAGTAGACTTTTCGAAGTATGACAAACTCAAACGCCTGAAATTATGCAATTTTATTTTTGTAAGCAAATGCAGTGACAAGTCTTAAGGTTAAAAAAAATCAACAATCTTGTTTGTGCTTTGATTTTAGTGCTTAGATATTGGGTCTCATGCATTCGAGTCGAGCATTTGCTCAGTCTCGAGTTTTTGAGGAAAAGATAGGTACAGGTAGGTATTGCTTTTGTGTTGAGCTGAGCTAATGCTCAAATTTTAAGCATGAGGCCCATTGATCTAATAATATAGTGTGATTGATTCTAAGATTATCCACTTAGAGTTGCCACTTGGGGCGGTTTACAGGGTTGCCACCTATCAAAAAATTTTCAATTATGGAGCAACATATGCCAATATGGGTATCAAATGAAAGATATTTTCGGCGACATACCAAATAAATATTTTCAAATAGGGTTGCCACCAAAGGTTGCCACCTTACCGCAGTATATTCGTACATCCGGTACTATCTCGAGAACCTCTCGAACGATTTAGAAGAAATTTGGCATGGGGATAGTAGGTTTCTTGGGTGTTGCCACTTGCAGGGTTTTAAAGGGTTGACACCTTTTGTTTTAATATTTGGTGAGATAAGCCAATATGGGTATCAAATATATAAAAGGTATTTTCGGCGGCATGCCAACTTATATATTTTCAAGTAGGGCTGCTACCTAATAAGGGTAATTTTGGGATAATTTTGGGGTTATTTTGGGATCTTTTTTAGTTTAATTTTGGATCATTTTGGCATAAAGTTAGGGTAATTTTCGGATCATTTTAAGATAATTTAAGGGTCTTTTTGGGGCCGTTTGTGGATCATTTTGGAATCACTTTAGGGTCATTTTGAGATAATATTCGGATCATTTGGGATTATTTTGGTGTTATTTTGGGATCATTTTTGGGGATAATTTTTGGGTCACTTTGGGATAATTTTGGGGTCATTTTTGGGCCATGTTGAGGTCATTTTAGGTTCATTTTGGGGTAATTTAATGTCATTTTGGGATCTTTTTAGGGTCGTTTTGGTATCATTTTGGACTTCTTGACCGATTTCGATGAAATTTGGCATAAAGATAGTATGCTTGATTTTAAGACTGTCCAATTGGGTGTAGCCACTTAGGGCGGTTTACAGGGTTAAGACCTATCTCATTTTTTCTGAAATATTGGGCAAGGTATGCCAATATGGGTGTCAAATCAAAGGTACTTCCAGCCGCATAACAACCATGATTTCTTAAAAATGTGTTCGATATCTACTACTTCATTCTAAGATGTTCTACGTGGATTTGCCACTTTAGTCGGTTTATAAAGTTGACACCTACTTATTTAATATTTTTCGAAATTCATTTTGGAAATTTTATGTTGGTAAGTAAGAATATTGGAAAAAATGTAAAAAACGAAAACTCCTAGCAAGCTCGGTTACTCAGGTACTTTCATTTAATTCCTCACCGACTTTTAACTCTTGAAAAAGTAAATATGTAAGTAAGGCCCCACGCCCCCTTTTGCGTTTTCGTTCAATTTGGGATATTTTAGCGACTAACTACATTCACTTCCTCCCCGAATTTCAATTTTCTATCATGATACTTCCATAGAAATTTTCATTGAAAAGTAAATTTTTGTATTTGCGTTACCACGCCCACTTTCAACATAGTCAATTTTTTTAGAATATCGTCGCTCGCTTGTCAGAGGCATGAATGTGCTAACTTTCCACATTTGAGTTAATAGGCTCACGTGATTAACCTCTCGTTTTCTGTCTACGACTCACGAAAATCCTGGGTTTCTAAAGTACAAGAAACTCCCGGAAATTTGAAGTGCCATTTTCATGAATGTATAGTTCAATCTCTGAAAATTTTGCCAAAAAAACCAATGTGCTACACATTCAGGTTTCTGGGGCAACATAAATGTTTAAAAACTGAATTTTGGCAAGCGAGCGGCCATACCATGTATTTCGAATATTTCATAAACTATCTGCGAATTACAGAAGTATGTATGTAATGCAAATAAAAAGACGAAATGGCGCGTTAACAGTTAGTTTTTACATTCGTGCTTCTATTCGCATCAGTGTTAACAGTCTGTTACTAACTTCTGTGTGATTTCACATTTGTCTTCCACTTCCATTATTCGTTAACTGGTATATCAAATATAACTAACTCATTCATTTGCCATCTCATGCTACTAATTTGTAACCCACGTCTACGCATAAACAGTGATTTAGTGCTGATTTGAGTTGCATAGTAAAAGCAAACACCCATGCTGTAAATAATACATATCTACTCACATGCATTCCCCCCCTCCTCCCCCCCTCAGTTTACTCCCTCACGTTATGCTACTTACTACATCCCCACCAGCCAAACCACAATGACTTTACAAATAACATGCAACTAACAGGCTCAGTTGTGAAAATCCTTTGTAAAACAGCACTTCCTGAAAAGCTCTTCATTAATGTCAACAATTATACATACAAACAAACAAATGAACACACAAGGTAGTATAACTATTGCATATCCGAGACAACATTTACACACAATCGTATTTGTGTTGGTTGCAAAGCAGCTTGTAAACAATGACGCTGACATTTCAGAGGATGCAGGACATTATAATTAAGTAACTTTTCGTGCTGATGCTGCTGTTGGAGCTGGTCAATGACTTATGCAACAACAACTACATAGCAAGTGCTCTCAGTAAATTTTTATAAATTGATACAATTGATACTTTTTGAATTTTGGTGGTTGCTCATTACAAATGTTCCCAGTCCATTGTTCGAATTAAAGCTTTTTTGTTGCATGCAGCATGGGATTATGCCTTAGTAGCAAGGTGTAATATGATGGTAAGACGATAATTAGAGTTATTTAGAGGTGAAATAGATCTTGTAATGGCATGTTAGTGGTTATGGTTATGGTTATGGTATGGTTATGGTATGGTTAAGGTATGGTTATGGTATGGTTATGGTATGGTTATGGTATGGTTATGGTATGGTTATGGTATGGTTATGGTATGGTTATGGTATGGTTATGGTATGGTTATGGTATGGTTATGGTATGGTTATGGTATGGTTATGGTATGGTTATGGTATGGTTATGGTATGGTTATGGTATGGTTATGGTATGGTTATGGTATGGTTATGGTATGGTTATGGTATGGTTATGGTATGGTTATGGTATGGTTATGGTATGGTTATGGTATGGTTATGGTATGGTTATGGTATGGTTATGGTATGGTTATGGTATGGTTATGGTATGGTTATGGTATGGTTATGGTATGGTTATGGTATGGTTATGGTATGGTTATGGTATGGTTATGGTATGGTTATGGTATGGTTATGGTATGGTTATGGTATGGTTATGGTATGGTTATGGTATGGTTATGGTATGGTTATGGTATGGTTATGGTATGGTTATGGTATGGTTATGGTATGGTTATGGTATGGTTATGGTATGGTTATGGTATGGTTATGGTATGGTTATGGTATGGTTATGGTATGGTTATGGTATGGTTATGGTATGGTTATGGTATGGTTATGGTATGGTTATGGTATGGTTATGGTATGGTTATGGTATGGTTATGGTATGGTTATGGTATGGTTATGGTATGGTTATGGTATGGTTATGGTATGGTTATGGTATGGTTATGGTATGGTTATGGTATGGTTATGGTATGGTTATGGTATGGTTATGGTATGGCTATGGTATGGTTATGGTATGGTTATGGTATGGCTATGGTATGGTTATGGTATGGTAATGAAGTCATAGATAAATTAGTTATGAAATAAAATAAATTTAAAAAAAATATTTCATTTTGCACATAATTTTGTAATTGGGTCACTTCTTTATGCTACAAACCCTAAGTGTGAAAAGTATAACCTAAAAAGTACTCAAATTTTGTGATTAATTTCCACATTGAAACTGCTTCAGTCTTTACTCTATCCTTTCATATATGTATTACATTTACTTAACCCAATATAATTTCTAATTTGCAAAATGACCACAAAATCTTTATTTTGTCAGCATTTTCACTCTCAGCAATGGGAATTAAAAATGTATTTATAATACCAAATGAATAGGTACACTAGTATAGCTTTATATGTGAGAAAACCGATTTTAAAACATAGGCTACAAGGTATAACAGCCTAAGTGAACATTTTGAATTTGAATTTTCCAGCAGAGTGTTTGGAAAATTAAAATTGTTATTTAAGATCAGGGATTTGGGATATAAAGACATTGTAAAACTCAACATTCTCTATGCGTATAATAAAAATTAATATCGTCGGTCGCTTCACAGAAGCATGACATATGTAAATATCTTTTTGTAGGTTATATTCTCATTATACTCTTTCTGGCTGGTATAGTTTTTACGTTAATATTTCTTCCATTTCACGAGATTCGGCACATTCATCTTTAAAAAATTGCAAAGGAAATTTTTTTGAAATTTGCGTTGTGTATGTGTAATGTGTAGCACATTCATGTTTCTGGCGCAACGAAAATGTTTAAAATTGAATTTTCAAATTTTTTAAAATTTTTGTTTCGCCAAAAACATGAATATGTTGCACAGCACCATGGCGTATACGTAAAAATTTTGATACACATTCATGTTTCTGGCAAAACGAAAATTTTTAAAAATTTACAAAGTCAGTTTTGGTGTAGCACATTCGTTTTTCTGGCAAAATTTTCAGATACTGAACTACACATTCTTGAAAATGGCATTGCAAATTCCCGGGGCTCCTTGTACTTTGGAAACCTAGGATTTTCGTGAATCGTAGAGAAAAGAAAGGTTAATCACGTAAGCCTATTAACTCAAATATGAAAAATTGGCACTTTCATGCCTCTGGCAAGCGAGCGACGATATGATGTTGTACTAATATTTAGTATGACCAACAGAACTCTTTATAATCATATTTGGTTAAAAAAAAAATTAAATATCTGTTGCTTAATGAAAATGCCTAGAATATCATAAACTCAACGCATGCCTTTGCTGTAACCTTCATGCATTTAATTTCACTTTTCATATTTTTACTATTACTCTTTCAGCTTCCGCTTCATCATCATCGACATCAAGAAACACAACAAAGTTTCACTAACTAACTTTACATGTCTAGGTATCCATGAGTTTGCAAAACGACCAACTACATATATTTTTATATTACTCATACTCATACAAAATGCCATAAATCTCAGCAGGTCTAACAACTAACTAGGCAACAGAGTCCCTTTACCATTTTCTGCTTTATATACCTAGTGCCGTATGCAAGTATGCAATAATTACACACAAGATTGGATTTTAATTTAATTTTCTTTGAGATTTTGTTGCTCTTGCTGTGCTGCTGGAATTTATGACGAATATGCATATATGAATATTAGGGTGATTCAAATAAAAATAAATTTGTTTTAAAAAATTATGAGAAAAATCACTTTGAAAAAAAAAAAAAAAAATCCCATTTTCCCCCATACAAAATGTGTAGGGGTGAAGAAAATAGTCACCCCTAAGGGTTGAGTTACAGCGCTAATTTTTTGCAAGGCTTATTTTCTCATCAATACCTAACTTTTTAGGGGGTAAGACTAAGTTAAACAATTTTTTTTAATCACCCTAATGTTTATACTGATATTCACAGTATACATATCAGTATTTTTGTATAAAGGTATATACAAAGTAAGTATGACGAAAAATTCAATTTATTCACATTTTACTAAGGCTCCTACGTAGCCTACATACATGCATGAAAAAATATGCAGACTTCTTCGTCTTGGCACTCCTCACTCATACCCACTTGTCTGCCTAATCTGCTGTGTAACACTTAAAGATACTCAATTTCAGGTATTAACTTGAGTGGGCTGGTATTTTTGTGCTTCAATACATGTATGTACAACCCAATGCAGACTTACCTACGTTCTATGTGCGAATTGTGGTTGTATTTTTATAGGTACAAATTTGACATTATTTGGCAATACTAAAATATATTTCTTCATAGAATGTTTATGTGTTTTTGTTATATTTGGGCACTTTGTTTAAATCTGTGGTGACAAGTCATAAGAGCCTAAGCCTGCTTCTCGATATTTTCAGTATAGCAATTTTAGGTTTCAAATGCCAGAAACTTGAATTTGTTGTATTCAACAAGGAACACCATGGCGTATACGTAACAATTTTGCTACACATTTGTGTTTCTGGCAAAATGAAAGTTTTAAAAAGTTTAAAAATGCAGTTTTTAAACATTTTTGTTGCGCCAGAAACATGAATATGTAGCACATTCGTTTTACTGACACAATTTTCAGAGATTTAACTACACATTCATCAAAATGGAATTTCAAATTTTCGGGGCTCTCCTTGTACTTTGGAAAGACAGGATTTTTCGTGAATCGTAGAGAAACGAGAGGTTAATCACGTGAGCCTATTAACTCAAATCTGGAAAATTTGCATATTCTTGTCTTTGGCAAGCGAGCGACGATAGCATTAATTGGTAAAAACCTACACCTTGGTAAAAACCCACACTTAATAAAATTTAAGCTTTTATGCATGGAGATATATTTCCATGTATAGAAAAGTTCAATGTTGCATGTCTAGCAGAAAATTGGTATTAATTTTTGACCTATGCTCAACATATTTCCATAATTATTACAACAAAAATTTACATATTACATATTAGGAATAACACAGGGCAGTTTATCTACGCTGACTGGAACTAATATTACTAATATTCCTTGGAAGCAAAAAAAAAAAAAAATGTTCGATACTCCATATACTTAATTGGAATTCTATTGCTGACGCTGCCAGTTTTACTACAAGCAAACACACCACAGCTTATGTGGGCTAATGAAGGAGATCGTCATCATCATCAATATGTGACGATGGTTAGTTTGCGTTCTCTTGTACGACGGAGTTGGCGTTAATGAGATTTTGATGTGCAAATTATTAATTAGTTAGCGCTGAATTGGATTTTTTCATAAAAATATTGTTTGGTTCAAAAATAATTCATTGCACGCTGTTCATCGAAGAAGAAGGAATAAAAAGGTAGGTATAGGGAATTTGTTTGGCACGCGATAATCTCATCAGTTGAGCTTTAATTAACAGCGATGGTAATAATTTATTGTTCAATTTAATTATTACCTACTCTCTCGATTGCATATAAGCATATTTTTGTGGTCAGTACTATCTTTAATACTATTCCCTTGAGGCCTTTTGATAAGGTTGTTCTGTTATACGGCTGATACATTAGCGCAAATTCCGAATTAACTGCGCTTTTGGGAGTTAACTTGAACATAATCTTCATTATAAACTCCCAAAAATTAAGAAGATTTGAGCAGTTTTAAAAAATTTGCACTGGCAACACTCTGTACATAAATAGACAACAACACCAAGAAACACTAGGAAATTAAGGGTAGCTGACAGATAGGCGTCGCGCTGGTTTCTAAGATCCGACTTTCGACAACTAGATGTCGCTGAGGTAGGTAAGAATATACAACCAAAGTAGTAATTCTCAATGCTGTTAGTCTTCATTTTTGTGTGTATCAGGGTAAAATTTGGATCTGATTAAAGAAGATTTATTGGATTTAATCTCCGTGTGTGTATCCATAGCATTAGTTTGATTGAGTTAACTATTTGGGACTCTTAAACATATCAATTTCTAAATCTAAAATCTTAAAATCTCTCCAGATAAGATTCGTGTTGTTCTTCCAGTTATTGTGTACATCAGGGCGATCCCATGGTACAGCTGAGGATCCAGGATTTTGGAAAGGGAGGGGGGTAACATTTTGTTCTTTTGAAAATGGGAATTTTTGGTTACCGAAAAGATGGGTTACAACCTGCAAACTACCCCCGTGGATCCGCCCCTGCCATAGTAAGTCATCAATATTAGTTGGATTACTTATGGATTGGCTTGGGAACGAGAACTACCTAAGTACTTAAATTTATAATATGCTCAAGAAATGCGATCCCTTAAGCACATCTCCAAACATTAGTATACTACTTAAAGACTTATCTATGTACCAAAATACCTGAATACATTTTCACTCTACAATAAATTATTTCAAAACTTTACCCACAAACGACTAAATACCTTAATGGCACAGAACAACTACAGAAAAACTTAAGTCTCATACCAGCTGTTCAATGTCAAAGACTAAAATAAAAAGAAAGATAATGGTGAAATAAATACTTATAACTCAATAAATAGTTTCAGTTACTTACATAAAATGCAATTAACTACTTTCCAAAGTCAAGTCGACAGTCAACAATCTCGAACGAGGATCAAGTTCACAAATGCCAAAAACTATTTGAAATATGGAAATCAGATAAATAACAGGAGACACGCCAGAGACCACAACAAGTAAACAGATGGTAAAGTGGCTAGAAAGTATATAAGTTAATAAATAGTTAAGGCAAAATAAGATACTTAAGAAAAATAAAATACCAAAGAAAAAACGAAAGAATCATACAAACAAATCAACGAAGCAACAACCAAACAAACAATCAACCTAAGTAATGGCCAAGTCAGACAGATTATAATCAACAGAGTAAGTTCCAGCGCAGAAAAGCAATAGAACAACAAAACTCAAAGAAAGCTGAAGCAGCAAACGAAGGTAAAAATATCACAAAACTGCTGGTAACATAAATAAAAATAAGTAACCGATAAAAATCAAGTTCATTAACGGCAGGTTAGCACAGGAAGTTGAGAGGCTTGAGAAGGAAGTCAAATATTGAGATATACATAGGAGCGGTTAAGTGAAAGGAGGTACAAGAAGCAGGTAAACAGTGAAGCTTTCATATCAATTTGCGCTCAAGTAGCAAACATTTCCAAGAAGAAGAGTAAAACAAATAAGAACAGAAAAGTTCTGAAGTAGCAAAACGAAAGCGACATTCAGAGAAATTGATAGAAGAAAGCAAAATAGTAAGATTCACTAGGAAGTTAAGATACATATATAGAGAAATCTCAGTAAATATATTTTAAAGTGCTCATGGCTGTAAGGTAAAGGCTAAAGCGAAGAAAATCAATGATAAATGTTTTGATTGGGCAGCAGGAAATATGTAAGATTCTATTTAGTAGAATATATATCAAGATCTACGTAAATTTTATCTTTTCATCTAATAGTCGGGTCAAAATAGATATAAAAATAGCGGTTAAATAACAATATTTCTCAAAGAGCCAAATTTTGGTAGAAAGCTTAGGTTCGCGGATGGGCAGGATGGGACCGAGTGTACAAGTCCACGCAAGTGGGGAAAGTTTCTGACTGCTATTTAAATGGTGCGGTCCAAGCAGCTCACTACGTCCGCGCCGTATCCTCTGAATAGCCACTGAACATCCGTACGGTGGTGAGCTGATGTGAGAAGGCGACAGCCTGACAAGGCCACTCCGACATAATCGGTTTGAGGGCTTGTCATGGGATTTCAACAGCAGCATCTGTCATCATGAGGTGTGGCTGAAAGCGGGCGTCTGTCTTAGATCAAGCTGCTCGCTATATAAATGTGTAACTTAAATCCAACTCCCCGAGAGCGTAGGGTTTGGGATCCACCACATGAAACAAAATCTCAATGAGATCCAACTTTGGACGGCCACAATCGCGCGGCGGTTAATGGCTATTTTAAGTAAGTAAGTAAGCGTAGGTTCGCCGGTAGAAAGAAAACTTCAAAAGTCCCCATCGGTCCAATGTGTGGTAAAAAGGTGATTCGGAGTCAAAGTTCAAAATTTTAGGTTTTTTGGACTCAAATTTAGATTTTCCTCAACTATTGTCCCCTTATAACTTTTTAAGCACGAACGGAATCGATTTTCGTTGTCGATGGGGAACTTTGTGAGAAAAAACGGTATTAAACAATTTTTCTACGGATAGTATCTAAAGTTTTCGAGAAAAATCCTGCAAAGTCCAGACGTATATTTTCAAATAGTTTCCAGATTTGTAGAAAATTTCCAGGTCTACAACTTGGTCGAAAAAAACTTATGCTTTTCGAGAAAAGTCCCAAAAACCTAAAATTTTGACCTTTGACTACTTTTTTTAGCACACATGGGAGCGGGGTTCTTTGAGGTTCTATCTGGAGGTGAACCTAAGCGGTATGCAAAAATATGGCTCTGGGGGAATTGTTGTTGTTTTAAATGTCTATATTGACTGAACTATAAGAAATATAAATTATTTTTGCTTAAGCCACACACTTTCAGAGATTCCAAAACTACCCCATATCAAGGGAATATGTATTGAATTTTCGTTAGAACAGGACGTTCAACTGAGTTCTGAAATTGGGTGTGCGAAAAAAACTCCGATATAGGTCGTTCGCCAAACAAGTTCTGATATAGGGAGATTTTCGAAAAAAAATTCTAATACGTTGGACTACCAAGTGCTATTAATTTACAGGATACTTTTAAAATATCTCAACTTCATAAGCGTGATATTTTAGTATCTGATCAAGAAATGGCACAGAATTTGGTGATATATCCCAATCTCAAAAAGCGTTGTTAAATTTTTCAAAGAATGGTCCACGCATGCAAACCAACTTAATACCGGTCAAGGTAAAAATTCCAGGAAATATCTTCAAGTTAATGAGCTATAACAGCAACACTAACTACTAACTAAGAAGGCACGCTAAACACTCGTATGTAATCAAAAGTGTTGAAAAGGAGTGTCAGAAGCAGGAAAAAGTTAGTAAATAAAATGCAATCATGTGAAATAATTAAACAAAGAAAAAAGTAGCATGCAATCAATGGCAGGCAAGTATTGACAGAAATGCTAGATTGAAGGGGGAAAATACCAACTAAAATGGAAAAAGATAGAGGAAAGAGTAAACTAAACACAAGAAGAGAAAATACAGAAAAAAATCAGAAAACGTAGATATACCAACAATTACATCATTAATAATGCAGCTTTCAGACTGACTAGCAGTCAAACTTAAATAGTTTCGTAAAAAGTTTTAATTGTAGACGTCATGACGTCAAACACAAAAGATAAAATAATATTTTTATCCGTTGAGAGAAAATCAAATAGTTATATTGAACAAGTGTCAGAAAAATATATTCAACATAAATGTACAGAAGATATAAGGACCGATGTGGACTGACATATTGTTTAGTTAGGATAAGATAAACTTTGTGGGATAAAAAGGGCCTTATTAATTTGGTCTTATAGATAATTTCCAAAGACAAAGCTCTATGATATGTAGAAGACTAAAGCCCGGACACTTGATGCGAATAAACAAAGATGCTCCGGCCCAGAAGATATTCTTATCGGCACCCGCCGGTGGAAGTAGAGGAAGAGGGAGACCACCAATCCAATGGCAGGACCAAGTTGAGGCAGATGTGAGAACACGCGGTATCTCCAATCGGCGCCAGTTGCGCCAACAAAGAATCGACGGGCGTAACATGTTCGATGGCCAAAATCGCCTAGGCGGTTAAAGGCTGTTTTAAGTAAGTAAGTAATCTTAGGCGCTGTTCATCTGAGTACTCAGTTCGATATCTAAAGAGTATCTAAAGAAAATCCAACTGTGATTGACGTCCTAAGAAGGAACATAGAAACCGGTATCTAACGAATTTTGTCCGTTCTTTTCGAATATAATTTAAAAAAAAAACATTTATTGAGAAATTTTAGTAAAAATTTTATAAAAAAAATGTTTATAAATTTTTTTCAACATTGACATTTTTCCTTTAAAATTATACCTTTTTTATAATGGATCTTGAAAATTTCTTTAATAAATAAAATTCACCATACAATTTTTTTTAACAAAATTGTTACTAAAATTGTTCAAACGGACAAGAACGGAAAAGTGTTTCCATGTTACTTTTTAGCACGTCAAATACATAACTTCTAATTTAAAGAAAAAAGGCTTACCCAAAAAATATTGCGAAAAAAAGCTAACCCTTCTATGCCAGCGGCAATTCAATTACAAAAATTTCAAGCACGCCACTACAACATTATGATGGGAGAGTACTTAAAAAAGGGTCACCAAAAAATTATTCTAAACCGAGAGAGTATTTAGAAGCAAAGAAATGGGGTACTCATATATTAAGTATGTGGTCCTCTTCTTGGGCCGGATTAGCTTTTTATTTTAAAGTGAATTTTTAAGAGTAATGTAGTGTTCATGCTGAGTTTTAAAAGCAGCATTTTTCCATTTTCGGTCGTACATTTCGAAGATGCGGTCATGCTGCTGCATTTGGAAAATGCGCATTTAACTAATTTTCGAATGCTCAAAGTGCGTTCCTACAACGCAAGTGGAAGTATGCTTGACTTTTCGCATAAACTCTATTTCTTATATAAAAGTGAATTCGTTTATAAAGAACCCGATTTTATAAAAAAAAACAACTTGGAAACTCTTCAGCTCGAAAATTGCAACTTTTAACAGGAAAAATTATTGCATAAGTAGGTACGTTGACTTGCTTAGTGAGAAGATATCCTAATATAGACAGCGGTTCGCCCAAAAGTATGCAACATTTTTTTCACTTTTTCTTCAAACAAGGATATTTTTGTTCGTACTGTATCTTCGAAGATGCTAAAGCTAATGCAGAAATAAAGTAGCATTTAGTTGCGTTTAGCTTTCCAAATTGTATGGAAAAAATGCTGCATTTTGGGTTAAATGCTAAAATGCAAATGCTAAAATGCAAATGCAAAATTCAGACTCACCATGAACAACACAAAACACTGACACTCCCTGTTTTCTTATCACTGTTCGACTTTAAGTTAGAACATACAAATTGTATGGAAAAAATGCTGCATTTTGGGCTAAATGCTAAAATGCAAATGCAAAATGCAGACTCACCATGAACAGCACATAACACTGACTCTCCCTGTTTTTTTTTTTGTCAGAGTTCGACTTTAAGTTAGAACATACACATATTTATTATATTTTTTTCCGCAAAATGTACCAGCTTAAGAATATTATAACTCTCCCTATTTATTACAGAATGTCGAAGTTCAACTCCATCAATTGACGTTACAACGAATTGACATCCTTACAAGTTAAATTATTATAGTTATTTCCTTAATTACAATAAATGTGATGTGAATTCATTTTTGTTGATCAAAGCCACTATGCCGAGGTCAGCAAGTCAAACCACAATTTCATCAAATGTATAGCAATCAAAACATTTTTGAAAGTTAAAATATGTTAGTGTTCCATTACATGACTAAAATCTAGATAATTTTGATGAACAAAGTTTAATGGCTCAAAAGTAAATTAATAGTAATAACACTTGTATTAAAACAAAAACGTTGATCTG